>PVHX01008048.1:0-86490 GCA_004024805.1 Geosciurus inauris
AGAACTTGAGAGAACTTGAAGAGGGAGGATGACAGCATGTTTTCATATTCTATAGGTCAAGTGTTCTGGAAGAACATAAAAAAACAAAACAAAACAAGAAAATACCAACAGTGGGCTAGGACAGGTGAACAACCCCAGTCGGGAAAAGGACAGGTAAACAACCCCAGCAGGCATATCCTATGGCAACTGCATTGCATTGTTGGTAGCTTGGGAACAAGAGTCTGAATGCTGCTAGGCTTTTGCAAAGCTTCCCAGGAAGCTCATCCACAGCTGCTCTGCTGACTTGTCCCTGAACCTTCTAAGAACTCCATGTTTCACCCCAAAACCAGAAGAATAAGCAAAGAAGAAAGTCCCTAATGACTTGGGAGGAAATGCTCGAAGATAACCTCTATTTTATACTATGGATTGCTGAGACGAAGCTTCCTCTGTCTGGTGGTCCCTGCACCTGCATGGGCCTAAAAATACTTTGAGGATGACTGAACCACACATTTCTTAATAGATTTTTTTTTTTTTAAAGATCAGTGTTAGGCTTACAGCAAAATTGAGCAGAAAGTACAGAGTCCTCACATGACTACCTTCCTCAGCCAACACACACACACACACACACACACACACACACACACACACACACATACAGATCCTCCCACATCACCAGCGTTTCTATCAGTGTGGCACATTGGTTGGGACTGATGAACCAACATAGACACATCATTGCAAACTGAAGTCCATAGTCACAGTAGAGTTCACTCTTGGTGTTGTATGTCATATGGGTTTTGACAAATGTTCAATGACATGTATCCACCACAAGTTTCATACAGGGTAGTTTCACGGCCCTAAACCCCTCTGGGCTCCACCAAGTCATCTCTACCTCTCCCCAAATCCCTAGGCACTAATGATCTATCACCACAGTTTCACCTTCTCCAGGAAGTCATTGAGTTGGCATCAGCTACTATGTAGCCTTTTCAAATCGGCTTCTTTCACTTATCAATATGCATTTAAGGTTCCTCTGTTTCTTTTTGTTTTTGTTTTAAAGACTTAGATGGACACAATGCCTTCATTTTATTTTATTTATTTATTTTTATGTGGTGCTGTGGATCAAACCCAGTGCCTCACACACTCCAGACAAGCACTCTACCACTGAACCACAACCCCAGCCCTCCTATGTTTCTTTTTGCTGCTTTATTGCTCGTTTATTTTTACAGCTGAATAATTTTCCATTGCCCGAGTGTGCCACTGTTTATTCATTCTCCTATGGAGGGACATCTTGGTGGCTTCCAAGGTTTGGCAATTATGAATTAAGCTACTATAAGTACTTACGTGCAGGCTTTTGTGTTTCATAAGGTTTCAACTGACTGGGTACGTATCAAGGAGTGTGATGGCTGTCAACAAGAAAGAAAATGTTTAGTTTCATATCAAACTGCCAAACTGTCCTCCAAAATGCCTGAATCATTTTTCATTCCCTCCAGCAATGAGTGCAAGTTCCTGTTGCTCCACATCCTTACCAACAGTTGGTGTTGGATTTTAGCCACTTTAATAGGTGTGAAATGGCATCTCATTGCTGATTTCCCCAGAACAGGATGCTCAATGTGTTTTCCTATGCTTTTTTGCCATCTGTATACAATCTAGGAGAGTTTATTCAGATCTTTAGGTCATTTTCAAATCAACCTTTAGCTTATTATTGTGTTTTAAGGGTTCTTTGTATGTTTTATCAGATATTTATTGAAGATATTTTCTCCCAGTTTGTAACTTGCCTTCCTCTTTCTCTTTTACGTTTCTTGTTTCCTCCTTAAGTTTTTTGTTTCCTCCCTCCCTTCCGCCCCCTTTCGTTTTTATTATCAGGAATTGAACCCAGGGGCATTCAACAACTGAACTACATTCCCAGCCCTTTTATGCTATTTCTACACTTGAACTTGTACCACAGTGCTAGGCACTTTTCCTCCCTCCCTCCCTCCCTCCCTCCCTTTCTTCCTTCCTTTCTACTTTCCTTCCTTCCTTTCTTCATTCCTCCCTTCCTCCCTCCTTCCCTCCTTCCCTTCCTTCCTTCTACTGGGATTGAACCCAGGGGTGCTCTGTCACTGAGCTGCATCCCCAGCTCTTTTTATTTTTTAACTTTGAAACAGGATTTCACTAAGTTGCTGAGCACCTTGCTAAGTTGCTGAGGCTGGCTTTTAACCTGTGATCCTCCTGCCTCGTCTCCTGAGCTACTGGGATTATGGAAGTGCACCACAGAGCCTGACACCTTCTTGTTCTCTCCCTCCCCCTCTCTCTCTCTCTCTCTCATTGGTTCTTTTTAGTTTTACATGACAGTATAATCCATTTTGACATAATTATAAAAGCATGGAACGTATCTTGTTCCAATTCAGTCCCCAGTCCTTTTGTTCTCTGGACAGAATCTTTTGCAGAGCAGAAATGTTTAGTTTTCATGAATCCCAACTTGTCATTTCTTCCTTTGTGGATTATGTCTTCAATGTTGTATCTAAACAGTCATCAGCAAACCCAAAATTATCTTGATAAATTTCTGTTATCTTCTAGGAGTTTTGTAGTTTGGCACTTTACACTTAGGGCAATAATTTGCTTTGAGTTAATTTTTGTGAGGGGTGTAATATCTGTGTCTATGCTGATTCTTTTATATGTAGGTGTCCTGTGGATTGAAGTGCGTTTGTTAAAACGCTCTTTGCTCCATTGTGTTGTTTTTGCTGTTTTTTCAAAGAAGAATTGATTGTGTGTGTATGGGTCCGTTTCTGAGATCTCTCTTCTGTTACACTTACCTTGATTGTCAATGATTGACATTTGTCTGTGATTGTACCAGTAACTTGCTATCTTGGTTACTGGAGCTTTATGGCAAGTCTCAAAGTTTGGTAGTGTCCATCTTCTTTGCTGTTTTCTCTTAACATTATTTTTGCTTCTCTAGATCTTTTGCTTCTCCATATACATTTTAGAAGCAGTTTGCCGATTTTCATAAAATAAATTGTTGGAGTTTTCATTAGATTTGTACTGAATCTATAGTTTGGGAAGAACTGACAACAATGTTGAGTATTCCTATGAACATGGAATATCTTTTGATTTATTTAGTTCTTTCATTTTAAAATCATTTTAAGTTTTTCTTATATAGATCATATACATGTTTTGTTAGATTTGTATGAGAATGTTTCATTCTTTTGGTACTAATGGACATAATATTGTTTTCAACATCAAATTTCAATTTTTCATTGCTGATACATAGGAAGGTATCAGAATTTGGGTACTAGTCTTATATCCTACAACTTTTTATCATTATTTATTAATTCTAGTGGGAGGGTGTTTTTTGCTTTTCTTCAGTTCTTTGGGATTTTCTTTTTTCTTTTTTCTCAGTGCTGGGAATCAAATTCAGGGCCTTGTGTACACCAGACAAGCACTCTACTACTGAGCTATACATTTCCAGCACTTTGGAATTTCTGCCAATAATCTTGTTACATGTGGAAAAGACTTATTTATTTCCTAATCTGTATACTTTTTATTTGTTCCTCTTGTCTTACTGTATTAGCTAGGACTTCTAATATAATGTTGAAAAAAAGTGGTGGGAGTAAATATTTATTCCTTTTTCCTAAGTGAAAAAAAAATCACTAAGTTTCACACCATTAAGTATGAGAGTAGATGTAGGGTTTTTGTTTGTTTGTTTGTTTTTGTATATTTTAAAAATCAATTTGAGAAGTTCCCTTCTATAGATTCACACTATTTAAATATTGGATTCACTTTTTTTTTTTTCTTTTTTTATATTGGGTATTGAACCCAGGGCTACTTTACCATTGAGGTACATCCCAAGTGATGTTTATTTAATCTCAGTAAATTACTAAGGGTGGCAGAAAGTTGCTGAGGCTACATTTGAACTTGCAATCCTCCTGACTCCTGAGTCACTGATATTACAGGCCTGTGCCCTCATGCTTGGCACAAATGATATATTATAAGAACTCTAATGGATGCTTAAAGTGAAGGATAGTACTGAATTTATATATAAGCTCTGCAATGCTTAAACAGTCAATTCAATAACCCAGATAGCTACAAAGTGGCACATCTACAGTATAGATATGCTGGATAAAATGATGATGTGATCACATTCCTGATTGAAGTAGTAGTAGTGTGAGGTTTCATCATGCTACTCAGAAAAGCATGCAAGTCAAAACTTATGAATCATTTACTTGTGGAGTATTTCATTTAATATTTCCAGAATCTGATTGACCTCAGGCAACTGAAACTATGGAAGGTGAACCTGTGAAGAAGGGGGAACTATTCTGTCTGATATGAGTTCATGATCCTGTGATGCTATTAAGTAAAGGTTCAGTGTAAGTGAAGTGGCTATTTCTCAATCCTTGTTATACTTGATCTCTTTGTAACACTTGACTCCACCAATAAAACCATCTTTCTTACAAATCTCTCTTCCTTTTTATTTCAAGGAGTGGCCCCACTTTTCTTGGTTTTCTTTCTGCCTCTGCATTTCTTCTTAGAGTCTGTAGCTGGATCTCCTTAAGTGTACAGGTACCTTAGGACTCAATCTTCTTCCCATTCTTTCCTGATATTTTCTCCCCATTTTCTGGAGATCTCCAAACCTCTATTGCAGTCAGAACTCTTTATTGAGCTTCAAAACCAATCATAAAATGCTGGTTGAGAAATTTCACCTGCATGTTTCACAGGGAGCTGGAGCCTTGTGTTTCTAGATTTGAATTTAGAATCTTGTAGCCCTACTTGTCCAAATAGCTTCTGATTCAGAAACCAGATGCTTCTAGAATTCTCATCTTTTGCTTCATTCTCAGTCAAAGCTTTGTCTTCATCCCTTTCAGACAATGCATGCAGCCTGTTGATCATGTCCCCGGATAGCTTTAATCTCTCCGCATCCTTCCCTTCCCACAGGTGTTCTGTCCATCCAGGCCTTGGTTAACTTGGGATGGGTTGCTGCAGTGGCCTCCCTAGCTACTCTTTCCTTGTTTCTCTCCCATTCATTCTCCACATAGTCACTGTAGAGACATGCTAAAAGGGCAGAATATGCCATATTTCTCTCTTGCTTAGACTTCTTCTCCTTGCCCCATTACCTAAAAAAGCAATGTACCTTAATGTGGTCCCATTATACCTCCTTGCAGGTCACTGTCCACCCTGGTCCTCCCTGTTTCCTCCATTTTATCTTCCAAACAAGCCAATGGTTCATCATCCTCTAAATGCACGATGCTGTTTCTCACTCTTGGTCCTTTTCACTTGCTGGTTCCACTGCCTACTATAACCTTGCTTAACTCATTAATTCCCTTTCACCTCTCCATACCTTGCTCAAGCTGCTGCTTTTTCTGACAGTCTTCTCTATATTATTCTCTTGTGTCTTTCTGTATATTGTACATGTCTTTATTCTTGCTTTATCAAACCATGATTTCTGTAAAGGTCTTTCTCTCCTGTTGGCCTGTGATTGCTTTGGGGGCAGACACTGGGTTTTATTTATCTCCATATATCTTGAACTGACTTTAATGCCTGAATGGCATATTGTTGGCACTCATTAAATATTGTTTAATATGCAAATACTTGTCATTTCTCTTTTAGTCTTTAATCTAACCCATGGTAGGTTAAAGATGGACCTACTTCTTTTGAACTTGGAGTAGGAAGACTCTCTGCGGCTCTCAGTGATTCACACTCCTGCAATTCACATCCTTGTGAAGCACCCTTCTCTTGAGCCTAATGATTTGTCTCTAACCAACAGAACACAGCCAAGTGAGAATGCACTATCTGTCTTGCTAGAAGCTTCTCTGTTGACTCTCTCCCTCTATGGTTTTGAAGAAGTAAGCTATCATAGAAGAAAACTACACAGCAAGGAACTAATGACAGCCAGCAAAGTGCTGAGGCCCCCATCTGACAGCTCACAGGGAGATGAATTCTGCCATGCAGAGGAGCCATGGAGCCTTTACAGGTGATCCTCCTAGTGAAACTCCAGCCCTTAGCCTCAGCCCCACCCCTTCCTCTGGCTCTCCTCAGATAGTCCTTTCCTTCTGACTTAAACCACTTCTTGCCCCCTCACTGCTGTCATCACATCACCTTTTATATTTTGAGGAAATTCCATGTTCTCTCCCACCTTAGTGTCTTTGAATTTTATACTTTATCTTCTCCATCTGGAGACTTTGATCTTAGCTCACCTCATGGCCAGTACCTCCCTTTCTCTGTTTAAATGCTACCATATTTAATCTGAATTCTCCAGAGGAACAAAACCAATAAAAAACTACCTATCTGTAGATAGTGATGTTTGTTTGTAATATATCTATCTACCTGCTTATCCACCTATCCTGGAGAAGATTAGTGTAAGGTATTGGTTCACACAACTGCGGAGGCTGAGGATCACTCAATATGATGCCTTGCAAGCTGGAGACCTAGGAAAACCAATGAGGTAGTTTGCAGGCCTGAGAGCTGGAAGGCTGATGGTATAGATTTCAGTCTGGGTCTGAAAGCTTGAGAACTAGGAGGGCAGAAGGTTGATGTCCCAGTTCATGTAGTCAGGCCAAGTTAATTCACCTGTCCCTTTTCTGTTCAGTCCTTTACAGATTATCTGAGGCCCACCGGCACTGGGGAGGTGTTATGAGTGAGCTGTCATTAACATAGAACAAATATCAGGATTAAGGCAGCCATGGGGGTTCAGAAGGCTGAACTGTAGGCAAAGGCAGATATGAATGTACAGATGGTCACTGCAGGTGGTCAGATAAGATTTGGAACCAGCTGAAGAACTTGTTCAGAATGCAGGAACTTACTCTAGGCCAAAATCCAGAGGGACAGCAGTTTCATAGTGTCAGCTTGGAGTGGGCTTTGCATGGTTGTCATGGCAGGAGAACCTGCACTCTGCTAAAGACGAAGGATTCAGACTCAGAGGTTCATTTCTGTGGCAATTTTCCTGGGCAAGTTCGTGATGAGTGACCAGGTGACGTGGTCGGGGTGCTACTGTGTCTGGTTTTGGGGTACCTGTCCTTTTTTGTGTCTCCAGTGAGGAGGTTGCATCATTTGGTGGTCTATAAGTTCGTGGTCCTAGTTTTTCTGTTATGAGTTTGATATTCATATGCATCCATGTGTTTCTGATTAATTTGATAAGTTCACTGGTAGTCATTCTTATTAGCACAATTTATTTATCATTTTATACCTTATGGTTGTCCCAAGCAGATGGTGTTTACTTACCTGTGTAAACAAGGTGTGGAGTCATTCCACCTCAGCCCTTAAACTCAAAATGGAGTAGCTTGTGAAACTACTGTGTAACAAAATGGACCAACACAGATTTAGGTACAACCTGGAAAGTGCTGTTCTCTACATAATACAGTGACTCAGAGCAGAGTACAGCCTCTTCATAGTAGGGTCGTCTGCTTTCCTGGGTTCACTAATTCAATGCCAGGCTCATCTGGAAACACCCTCACAGATACACCCAGAGATGTTTAACCTGCTCTGCAGGCACCTTGTCACCCAGTCAAGTTGACACATAAAATTAACCATCACAGTCACTTTCTTTCTTTTTTTTTTAAACATCTTTTTTAAGTTGTAGGTGGACAGAATATCTTTATTTTATTTTTATGTGATGCTGAGGATCGAACCCAGTGCCTCACACGTGCTAGGTGAGCACGTTACCACCGCGCCATAACCTCAGCCCCTCACAGTCACTTTCCTAGAAAGTCTCTGACTAATTTTTTCCCACCAACTTAAAGAAATCTACATCTATGTCTATATATCTTTGTTTCATTTATTCATCACAAAAATTAATTTGATAGTTTATTTTTATTTCTCCCCCACCACTCTAAACTCCATGAATGCAGTGGGCTATGGAAGTTCTAAAAGGTTGAACAAAAGGGGAAAGGGGGAGGAAAATAGCTCAAGGAAAGAAGTGACCTGGGGTGTAGGCAGGGAATCTTCCAGCAGGGCCTCAGGACTTGCTTTCAGTCAGAATCAATAAAATAAAATGCAAAAATGTGGGCTCAAGCCAGGGCAGTCTCAGACTTCCTGGGAACACTCAGCTCAGCCATTTCCTACTTTATACCACCTATTTAATAACATCAGCTGTAACTGGTAAGAGGGTAAAGTGGGTAAAGGGGAACATGGATTTAAGTAAGTATTTTTTCTATGAAGAAAAGTCTCCACACAGCCAGTAAAGTTTAGTTTTCAAAAGTACATTTTATAAAAATCATGAAATACATGTTTACTGTGAGAAATTCAAACAATACACAAAGCATTAAATAAAAGAGGAACTTATTATATTATCAATATTGAAGTATAATTCTGAACAAATTGCACAGCCATCTTACCAGTAGAAAACTGATACCGTCCCAATTGGATAGCTGCAGAAATTGAGGAGTTCAGAAATGTACTGTGTTTAAACAATACAAAAGGGGAGGAAACAGGATGTGGATCCATTCATTTTGATTTTAGAGCTGTGCTATCCACTAAGTTAGCCACTAGCTAACTTTTCAAAATTGCCATTGTTACTGTTATTTTTTTGGTACTGGAGATTGAACCCAGGAGCTATACTCCAAGTCTTTTTTTTTTTTTTTTTTTAATTTAGTTATTTTATTTAAATGCATTTCAAGTCATAGTACATAACCACATAACCAGAGCTCAGTTTTTCCATTTGAGACAGAGTCTTGCTAATTTATCCGGGCTGGCCTTGACTTTGATTATAAGCACGTGCCACTGTGCCTGGTTCTCAAAATTTATTTTAAATGAATTAAAATTAAAAATTGAAATCCTCAGTTACATTAGCCTAGTTCAAGTGTTCAAAAGCCACAGGAAGCTAGTGGCTACCTTCCAGAACAGCACAGGGTGAAACCTGCCCCCTCAGAATGATTTGTTATAGGCACCGCCTCTAACCACACCGGGAGACTCTGCTTTCCTGTCTCTCTTTTCATTCTGTAAGAGAGATGTCACCATCACTCAGAGCTACCATGCATACTCCCACAATTTTTTCTAAGTAAAAACAAATATAAATACCCCCACAATACTCATTTTATTTTGTGTTGTGTTTTTTAAAAATGAAATGCATATTGATCTATAACTTACTTTGTTACTGAACCATTGATTTTGGTTCTATTTCTATGTCAATTTTCAAGAAACTGCCAAAGTATTTTCCAGAATGGTTCTAGGATTGACATTTCCCCTACTCCAGCAATTCTGGTGAATTGATGTCTCTGGATATTTGTCTGAATATTTGTCAGTGTTGTGAGTGGCACTATTAATAATTACTCGGAGGTGAACTGTCTTTACATGCAGGCATATATTCAATCACATTGATCATCAGATATAAACAATTAATGCAAAAAGTGTTGGGTGTGCTGGAGCACCCCAACTAGCATTCAGTGTGTACTAATTCAACACTATAAGCAAGTCACACAATCCTAGGGCAACTATGAGCTCCAAAATACCTCTGGTGCAATGTGACTTCTTTTAGCCAAAGAGTAACATTGTCTTTGTCCAGTGATTCTCTTCAGCCAACAGCTGGACATCAGGGAATGGTGTAGTTGATCCAGGGACGGACAGCAAGGCAGCCAATCTCACTGATGTCCTTGGAGCAAAAGCTCCCAATGTGGCAGGACAAGCAGTTTAAATACAGTTCCAAGTTGGTGGTATAAGCTGGTGATTGGTTACACCTGGTGAAAGTCAGTGTCTATTGGTTATGTCTAGTGAGATGATGTAATTGCAACTGAACGTATTCTTTGCACATGTCTATGGAACTGTGCTCCCTATCAATTGTAACCAGTCATTGCTAAGCATGCCTATGGCTAGTGCCCCTTACAGCTCCTTATCGATTACAAGATTGCAAGTAGACATGACTACGCACACCAATGGCTGCTGTTCCTTATGGCCAGCAACTTAGTAAGCTCCAGCATGTCCAGGCATGTCTATGGCATGTGCTCCTTACAATCAGCACTAGATGTTACTAATGTTAAATTATATTTTAAATTTTAGCCAATTTGATGTGTGTGTGCTGCCTCATTGTGGTTGTTTTTTTTTTTGGTACCAGTTGAGTGAACCCAGGAATGCTTAACCACCGAGTCACATCCCCAGCCCTTTTTTTATTTTTCATTTAGAGATAGGGTCTTGCTGAGTTGCTTAGCAACTTGATAAGTTGCTTAGGCTGGCCTTGAACTTGAGATCCTTCTCCTTCAGCCTCCCTGCCTCAGCCTCTGGAGTCCCTGGCTTAGAGGAGTGAGCCACCCTGCTGGCTCATTGTGGTTTTAATTTGCATTTCCCTAGTGACTAACCTTTTCATATGCTTGTGTGCCATTCATGTATCCTCTTCTTTGAAATTTCTGTTTATGCCTTTTGTCCATTTTCTAGTTGTATTTTATTTTTACTGTTAAGTTTTGAGGCTTCTTTATATTTTCTAGATATTTATCCTCTGCTGAATATATGGTTTCCAAATATATTTCTCTCAGTATGTGGCTTATCTTCTCTTCCTTTTAACAAGGGTCTTTCACAGAGAAAAAGGTTTTAATATTTTTTATGAATTTAACCTTTATTATTTATTTATGTTTATGTGGTGCTAAAGATCGAACCCAGTGTCTTACCCATGCTAAGCAAGTGCTCAAACACTGAGCCACAACCGCAGCCCCAATTTATTTTGATGTAGCTCAATTTATTTATTTTTTAATGGCTTATGCTTTTGTTGTCTAATCTGAGAACTATTTTGTTGATCACTAGATGCAGAAGATTTTCTCTTTTATTTTTTCTGAAATGTTGTATAGTCCTGTGTTATATACTAACTTAAATCCATATCCATTTAAAGTTTAATTTGTGTCTAAAGGCTGAGATTAGACTTTTTTTTCTTTTTGACTATGGATATCCAATTGTTCCAGCACCATTTGTAGAAAAGTATATCTTTTCTTCATTGAATTGTGTTTGTGTATTTGTTGAAATCTATTGGGCATATTTATGTGGGTCTGATCTCCTTTAGTTTAGTTGATCGATGTGTCTGTCCCTCTGCCAGTACTGAATGGTACTTGATGCCCATAGTTATATGTTTTAAAAGTGGGTGGAATGATTCCTCCCAGTTCATTCTACTTTTCCAAAATTGTTTCAGCTCTTCTTGTTTCTATGTCTTTCCATACAATTTTAGACAATTTTATTCCTAATATTTTTATAAAAATTACATTAAATCAACATATCAATTTATGGATAATTGATATCTTCACTGAGTTGAATCTTTCAATTCATGAACAAAGTATGCCTCTCCATTTATTTAAATCATCCTTAAAGTTACTTTCCTCAGCATTTTGTAGTTTTCAGCATGCAAATCTGATACACTTTTTGCCAGAGTTACATTTCAATATTTCTTTTTAAAGTAATTTTAAATGGTATTATATATACATTTAAATTTCAGTGCCTTCATGTTCATTATTAGTATATAGAAATGATTGTGTTTTATTTTGATGTTTATCTTTTATTTTGCATAGTTGCTGAATGCCCTTTGTAGTCCTGGGAGTTTCTTTTTTTTTTTAAACTTCGGAGTTTCTATATAAACCATTATTTTACGTGCAAAATATGAAGAGTTACTTGTTCCTTTTTGATCCATATGCCTTTCATTTCCTTTTCTTGCCTTATTGACTTGGGTAGAACTTGCAGCTCTATGTTGAATAAGGGTAGTGAGAGTAGACATCCTTGTCTCCTTCCCAATTTTAGGGGAAAACATTCATGATTTCTCCTCAGTATGATGCTAGCTGTAGGTTTTTTTTTTTTCTTTTCCTATATTCCCTTTTTCAAGTTAAGGAAGTTCTATTTTTTATTTTTCTGAGAGTTTTACTCATGAATAGGTCTTGAATTTTTTTAGTGTTTTTCTGAATTAATTGATAAGATTGTATGATTTTTCTTCTTTGGCCTGTGACTGTGGCAGACTAGACTGATCAATTACTGAATGCTGAATCAGCATTACATCCCTAGAATAAGCCCCTTTGGTCATGGCGGGTAATTTCTGTATATATTGCTGAATTCTATCTCCCAATAACTACATCTATATTAATGAGCGATATTAGTGTGTAGCATTCTTTTTTGTATCGTCGTCATCTTCTTTTTCTTTTTCTGCTATGAAGGTACTACCACCTTTAAAGATGAACTGAGAAAGTGGTCTTTCTTATTTTCTGCAAGAGCTCATGTAGACTTGGTGTTAGTTTATCTTTAAATGTCTGGTAAAATTCTGTAATGAAATTCCCTACTCCTGGATATTTCTTTTTTGGAAAAATAATTTTAAAAATTATTAATTCACTATCTTAATAGTTATAGCACTATTTATTTATTTTCTTTCTTTTACTGTTTTTATTTTTTGCTGTTGTTGTTGTCGTTGTTTTTATTTGGTACTGGGGATTGAATTCAGGGACACTTTGCCACTGAGCTACGTCCAACCATTTTTATTTTTTTATTTTGAGATGAGGTATTGTTAAGTTGCCAAGGCTGGCTTCAAACTTGTCATTCTCCTGCCTCAGCCTCCCGAGCAGTTGGGATTACAGGCCTGCACCACCGCACCCAGTTTAAAGGGCTATTTAAATAATGTTTCATATGGGGGATGAGTTGTAATGGTTTGCCTTTTTTGAGGAATTGAACCATTTCTTCTAAATTATCAAATTTCTTTGTGAAGTAGTACTTTTATTATTCTTTTGATGTCTGCAGGGGTTATAGTGATATTCTTGTCTCATTTGTAATATTAGTAATATATGGCTTTTCTCTGTTACTGGAAGTTTGTTAATTTTCTTGACATTTTCAAAGAATCATTTCCTTGTTTCATTATTCCCCTATTATTTTTCTGTTTCCAGTTTTATTGATTTATGCTCTCATCTGTATTATGTCTTTGTTCTTTTGTCTTAGGTTTCTTTTACTTTCTTTGGATTTCTTTTGCTCATCTTTAAAAAAAATATTCTTTAGGTAGGAGACTAGATTACTGATTTGAGCATTTTCCTCTTTCGTATACATACAGTGCAATAAACTTGACTTTCCACAATTTTAAGCTGTGTCTCATGAAATGATCTTCACTCATCACTGCGTTTTTAAAATTTTTTTGAAACTTTCTTTTAGGTTGGTGGGTTAAAGTGTGTTACTTAGACTTCAAGTGTTCAGAGGGTTTTCTGTTATGCTTCTGTTATTGATTCATAGTCTGATTCCCTTGTGGGCTAACACTGTGATTTCAGCTCTTTAGATTATTTGAGGCTGTTTTGTGGCCCAGGATGTGCTCTACCTCAGCACATGAAAAGAAGGCGAGTTCCATTGCTAATGGATTTTATAAATGTCAAATGTCCCATTGGCTGGTAGGGTCGCTGAACTCTCCTGTCCAGCTGTTGAAATGGTTGAGAGAGGGATACTGAAGCCTCCAACTAAAACTGTGTTTTTTTCTATTTCTGTCATTTTTTTACATGTTTTGCTTCACAGATTTTACAGCTCTGTTGTTTGGTGCATATGTATTCAGAATTGCCACGTGTATTTGTGGGCTGAACATTTTTATTCATATCAGTGTCCTTCCCTTTTCCATCTATGGCACTGTTCTTTGCTCTGAAGTCTACTTTATCTGATATTAATACAGCAATTCATGTTTTTTCTTTTTTTGGTACCAGAGATTTAGCCCAGGGACCGTAACCACTGAGTCACACCCTCAGCCCTTTTAATATTTTATTTAGAGACAGGGACTTGCTAAGTTCTTAGGGCCTTGCTAACTTGCTGAGACTTCCTTTGAACTCGCAATTCTCCTACCTCACCCTCCCAAGCAGCTGGGATTACAGGCCTGCATCACCTCAGCCAGCCAATTTATGGTTTTTAAAATTTATGTTTAGTAATTCGGTAGGTTTTACTGTAAATTCTTACTTTTTTTTTTTTTTTTTGGCACTGGAGATTGAACTCAGGGGCACTTGACCACTGAGCCACATCCCCGGCCCTATTTTGTGTTTTATGTGGAGACAGGGTCTCACTGAGTTGCTTAGTGCCTTGCCGTTGCTGAGGCTGGCTTTGAACTCATGATTCTCTTGTCTCGGCCTCCCTAAGTGCTGGGATTACAGGCTTGTGCCACCGCGCCCGGCTTATTTTTACTTTTTAACCTGCTTTAATCTTTGTATTTTAAGTATAGATAGCCAAAGTTAGACCATCTTTTAAAAAATTCATTTGCTAATCTGTTTCTTAAGTGATGTATACAGACCATTTCTGTTTAATGTAATTATTGCTATGTTAGGATTTAAAGTATGCAGTTTTATTTTGCTTTCTGTTTCTTCTCTCTGGTTATTTGTGTTTCTGTTTTTTCCTGCCTTCATGTAATTTTTTGAATTTTTTTTGGAAATATGTTTGATCTGTCTGTGGTGTTTCAAAGTATATATTTTTGTGTAGCTTTTCTGGTGGTTTCTCTGTTTTACACAATCATAACTTATCATAGTCTGCTGGTATTGTTATTTTATCAATTTGAGCAAAGTACAGAAACCTAACCTCCCTTTACCTTCCCCCATTTATAATATGTTATCTCAAATATTTTCTCTATTACATTAAGAATCTCATTAGTCATTACTGTAATTTACTTCAACCGTAAAAATTGTTAAGAAAATTTAAGTGTGCCATGTATGGAAAGTGGACAAAAGTGAAGGATATTTTGTTAAGTGAAACAAGCCCAACACAAGCCGGGCATGGTGGTGCACACCTGTAAGTGTGTAAAAGAACTTTGGGAGGCTGAGACAGGAAAATCATGAGTTCAAAGCCAGCCTCAGCAACTGCGAGGTGCTAAGCAACTCAGTGAGACCCTGTCTCTACATAAAACACAAAATAGGGCTGGGGATGTGGCTCAGTGGTTGAGTGTCCCTGGGTTCAATCTCCAGTACCAAAAAAACAAAAAAGAGAAAAAGAAAAAAAAAAAAGAAATAAGCCCAACACAGACAAGTCCTGTATGTTCTCTCTCATGTGTAGAAGCTGAAGTAGTTGACCTGAGTATAGAACAGTGACGGCTAGAGGCTGAGGAGAGTGCAAAAAAGGAGGTGGGATTTGACCAGTGCATGCCACAGGCATATTTTAAAATATTACACAGAGCCCCAATAATTGTAATGTGTACAATTATTACATGTTAATAAAATAAAATAATTTAAAATATTTTTATTAAAATTTTTTTAAATTTGAAAATGAAAATGTGAGAATAGAAACCTGTTTTACTTGCCCACATTTTTGCTTACCACCTTCTCTCTTCATTTTTGATATTAGAGGACTCCTTCCTTTATCATTTCTTTTTCGTTAGGAGAACTTCCTTTGGCCATCCTTTTGGGGTAAGACAGCTATCAACAAATTACCTTAGTTTTCCTTCCTCTGAGAATGTCTTTATTTCCCTGTCATTCCTGAAAGTATTTGCCATATTCAAGATCTTTTTTCATTGTTCTTTTATCACTTGAAAATGTCGTACCACTTCCTTTGGCCTCTGTTGTGTCTGATGAGAAATCTGCTCTTACTCTGGTTGGTGTATTCCTATAAATAATGCATGATTTCTTTCTTGTTGCTTTTACGTTTTTTTTTTTTTTTCTCCTGTCTTTCATGTTTAGATATATGAGTATCATTTTTATGGATGTGAAATAATCTTTTGGTTTCTCCTGCATTACTTCTTCTTTTGGTACTAGAAATTGAACTCAAGAGTGCTTAACCACACTGAGCCACATCCTCAGCCCCTTTTTATTTTATTTAGAGACAGGGTCTACTAGGTTGCTTATAGCTCACTAAGTAGCTGAGGCTTGCTTCAAACCTGCAATCCTTCTGTCTCAGCCTCCCAAACTGTTGGAATTACAGGTGTACACCACCGTGATGGGCCTCTTCGGCAATCTTGAGGTCTCCACAGCTTCTTGAATTTATGTCTTTTGCCTAATTTGACATTCTAGTCATTAATTCTTTCCATTATTTTAGTCTCACTCTTTCTCTTCTCTCCTTCTGAAACTCCAATAAAACGAACATTTCCTTTCATTTGAGTGTCTCGGGTTGCTCAAACTCTCCTCATTTTCTCTCAGTGTGTTTTCTCCCTAACGTTCAGGGTGAGCCAGTTCTATTAATCTGTCCTCAAGTTAATGTCTAACCCCTATAATCTGCACTCTAGTATCGAGTTCACTCATCAAGCATTTATTTCAGGTATTGTATTTTTCAATTCTATTATGTCCATTTGGTGTGTGTTTATAACTCCTATTTACTTGCTCATACATTATTTTCTTTTTAATTAACACAGAGTTGTACATATTTAAGGAGTACGGTGGGCTATTTCAATACATGTATACAGTGTGTACTGATCAAATCAAGGTAATTAGCATTTTCATCTCCTTATTATTTCTTTGTGTTTGGAGACTTCGAACTCCCCTCTTCTATTTCTTTATAAAATATGGAACAGGTTCTTGTGAACTATTGTCACCCTATGGAGAATACTAGAATGTAGTCCTTCTTTCTGTTCTGGTTCCCACCATTATCTAGGCTTCCCCTATCATACCTTTCCACTACCTTTCCCAGCCTTTGGTAATTACTATTCTTTTAGATTGACCTTTTTTTTTTTTTTTAGTTTCCGCATATGAACAAAGAAAATGCAGTATTTGTGCAGTATTTGTCTTTCTGTATCTGGTTTATTTCACTTAACATAGTGTCCTCTAGTTCTATGAATTTTGCTAAAAATATCAAATTTCATTCATTTTTATGGTTAAATAATATTTCACTGAATGAATATATATGCGTATACATATATGTATGCACATATATAAAAAACATACATATATCTGTGCATACATATATATGAACAACAAGGAAGATTCTGTATCCTGTTTATTGTTTTTAGTGCTAAAATAAATAAGGGACTACAGATATCTCTTTGACATACTGATTTCATTTCCTCTGGGTAAATACCCAGAAGTGGGATAGCAGGATCCTATGCTTGATCTATTTTTAGCCTTTCAACGAATCTCCATGAATATCTGTACTAATTTACATTCCTACCAACAGTGGTGTTTCCTTTTTTCACTCTCACTATTATTTGTTATGCTTTCCTTTTCTGATAATTGCCATTTTAACTGTGGTGATGTGATGACTCATTATGGGTTTGACTTGCATTTCCTGGATGGCTAAAGAGGTTGAACATTTTTTCTTGTACCAGATGGTCATTTGTGTTTCTTGTTTTGAGAATATCTTCTCAGATCATTGGCCAATTTTCTAATTGGATTGTTTTGTTGGTGTTTAGGTTTGTGAGTTCCTTATATTTTCTGGATATTGATCCTTTGTCAAATGAATAGCTTGCAAACATTTTCTCCTGTTCCATAGGTGGTCTCTTTCCATTGTTGATTGTTTTGTTTGCTTCCCAGAAGCTTCTTAGCTCTATTCAGTCCTATTTTTCAATTTTTGCTTTTGTTATTTGTGCCTTTAAAGGTCTTATCTAAAAACCATTACCTATACCAATATCTTGAAATGTTTCCCCTATGTTTTTTTCTAGTGGTTTCATAGTTTTGGGTCTTACATCTATTTTAAATTAATTTTTATATAATATGAAAGAAATGGGGATCAAATTTTAATGCTCTGTATATACCTATCCAGTTTTCCTAGCACCATTCCTGTAAAGGCTTCCTTTCTCCAATGTATGTTTTTTTTTTTTTAATTTTTTAATTGTAGATGAACACAATACCCTTATTTATTTAATTAATTTATTTCTATGTGGTCCTGAGGATAGAATCTAGGGCCTCACATGTATTAGGCAAGAATTCTACCACTGAGTACAATCTCAGCCCCCAATGTATGGTTTTGAACACTTTTTTGACAATCAACCGGCTGTAGATGCATAGAATTATTTCTGGAATCTCTATTTTGTTCATTGGTCTTTGTGTGAGCTTTTTAGGCCATTACTGTGCAGTCTTGGTTACTATAGCTCTGTCATATGTCTTGAGACCAGAAATGGTGATACCTCAAGTTTTATTCTTTTTTGCTTAAGATTATTTTATCTGTTCTTCTGGTATTTTTTTCCTTCCAAATAAATATTAGAACTCTGATTTCTACCAACTTTTCTGGACACTGGACACTATTGGGTGATAGGTGAGACAGAAGATCAACATATCTCTCAGTCCTACTTAGAATTTTGGCTGTAAGACAGAGAACCTACTAGGAATGAGGTTACTCCATGTTGGCATGTTCAAAAATATAGGACAAAGGTTTTAACAGAGTTTGAATCAAGAAAAAGAGTGACTAGAAGATTTTGGGAAACAATCTTTTGCTGCTAGTGAAAGAATGAGCTGATGTGATTTCCAAAAAAGTTTTGGGCCTTGTGTAGCTACATCTTCCCATTATCATTGTAATTTTCTTTCCAGGCATTTAAGGAAAATAGTCATAAATAAATATAAATATCCAGGAACAAGGATATTTTTAAGGTGGTAGTTATGTACTTATTTTTAAAGTATGATTTACTTAACTATTTTAGCTAATACATAAATATATTCTCTTCATATACATTCAAGCAGTATAGAAACATAGAAGTTCCTAAAAATCTTTTGCTATCCAAACTCTTGCCTACCCCTTTTCTAAAGATTTTGTTCCACACACTCATATTTTCATGTGTATATTGTCAGAAACATGTAATCATAAATTGTAATCATAAATGGGACCATTCTGCATACCACTTCTCAACTTGTTCTTTTCATGTAACAGTGCACCTCAGTTATTTTTTTAAAATATATTTTTAGTTGTTGATGGACCATTATTTATTTATTTATTTATATGTGGTGCTGAAAATTGAACCCAGTGCCTCATACATGCTAGGCAGGTGCTCTACCACTGAGCTACAACCTCACCCCCTATCTCAGTTATTTTCATGTCAGTGAATACAGGGTTACTTTCTACTTCTTTTGCATTTTCTGTCAGTAGACATGTTAAATTTATTTTTGGATTTTACATAATGAAAAATTTCAAGCATTTTAATGGAAGTAGGTAATGATCATCATGGTTCTTACCATAGAAGAGAGACGAGCAGGCATTATGTGACTTCTGATGGAAATTCACATCCCCCAATATGCCAAAAGACCAAATATGACTCTGATCAAGCCTGTAGATTTGGATCAATTTATAGGAAATACAGGGAGAAGAGGAGCATGTTAAACAGCCCTGTGAGGATGAAATCAGCAAAATCTAGACTGTACAAACCACTATGCGATGCTGACTGGATCTTTAGCAAAAATTGAAAGAAAAAAAGAAAAAGATGGTGGAGAAACTATGGACTAACAGCCTTAAAAACAAAACAAAAAAAACCTATTGTAAACATCAACTAAAAAAAGATTAAAAACTGAAATGTAAGACCTAAAACTAAAAACCACCACTAGAGAGGCATCCAAAGGGAAAAGGGGGCCTCAACGCAGGCTTGGCTTGGTTCTTGACTTACCAGGGAATTTCAGGACCTAGCAAAGGAGGCACAAACAAAGATTCATTAAGGAAAGTAAGAGGATTTATTCAGGGAGGAAAGGGAAAGAGCTTGATACACACTGAAAGGGAGGTGTGTGGGTGCTGGAGAGTGAGACACATTTTGGGGATCTTCGGCTCTTATTAAGGGAACTTTGTCAATAATGAACATGAGAAACGTGTGTAATTGGAGGTATCAGTAGCCTGGAGGGCTCAACTGTCTTCATCATGGAGCACAGGGTGGATCATGGTAGTCTGTTTCTTTTTTTTTTTTTTTTTAAGATATTTTTTTTTAAAATATTTTTTTTAGTTGTTGATGGACACAATGTCTTTATTTTATTGTTTTGTATGTGGTGCTGAGGATCGAACCCAGGGCCTCATGCATGCAAGGCAAGCACTCTACCGCTGAGCTACAATCCCAGCCCATAGTCTGTTTCTTTTAGGATCTCTAAGTCGACCTCATTTTATAAGCAGGTAATGTTTGGAATATGCCCACATTGTAAGTCTCTAACAATACTTTCCCTTGGTTTTATTTAGTCTAATAGGAATATATTGTGTAAACTAGCAGTGTATGTAGGCATTAATTTACCAGACTCTCAGTACTCTAACATTCAAAGCCTTTTAAGAATTTATGTCTGAAGGAATATGGGCTTGGGGAGTAAAGATGAGGGTATTCATAGAGATTTTTAGAGTTAAAATAATAGTTTCTTTTCCCTTTGCTGTTAGTCTCTTTTCTATCTATCCCAATTTCTTCTATCGTATCTTGGAAGTACTAGAAGATAAAGGGAAAAACTACATTACAATGATTTTTTTGCATCTGACCACAAAAGCACAGGTAGAAAACCAACAATAGACCAAAGGGATTGCATCCAACTAAAAAATTTCTCCATAGCAAAAGAAGCAGGTAACAGAATAAAGAGATGATATACAGACAGGGAGAAAATATTTGAAAGTAATATACCTAATAAGGATTTAGTTTTCAAAAAAATTCTCAATAGCAAAAGTCAAATAACCTGGTTAATCAGTGGGCAAATAATGGACCTAAAGAGACATTTCTCAAAGAAGTGAGAAGGTCATTCAGAAGGTCAGCAGATGTATTAAAAAATTCTCAACATCATTAATCATAAGGGAAATACAGATTAAGGCCACAATGAACTATCATTTCATAAGTGTCACAATGGCCAGTGTCAAAAAGGAGGAAATAATGAGTATTGGTGAGGACATGGAGAAAGGGAATTCTTGGTACACTGTTGGTAGGAATGTGAATTAGTATAGCCCTACGGGAACTCTATGGAAGCTACTCAAAAAACTAAAAATAGAATTACCATATGATCTTGCAATACTACTCCTGGGCATATATCCTAAGTAGTTGAATTAAGTATCTCAAATAAATATCTGCACTCTTGTGTTCATTTCAGCATTATTTCCAATAGCCAAGGTATGGAATAAATCTAAGTGTCTGTCAACTGATCAATGAATAAAGACAATGTGGCATATATACACAACAGAATGTTACTCAGCCTGTGACAAGATGGGTGAAACTGGAGGACAGGTGAAATCAGCCAGGCATAGGAAGACAAATGCCACCTGGACTCACATCTACATGGAATTGAAAACAATCAAACCCATAGGAGCAGAGTGCAGAAAGGTGGTTACCAGAGGTGGTGGGTGAAGGAGAGTTAAATTAAGACTTCAAGAATATGAAACATGTTCATAGTGCAGTAAATGACAAAAGAACCCAAAAAACTAGTTAAAAGAATAGATATGCTATGTGGGATTATGATTGATAGGGCTGACATTGAAACACTATGGATTAAAGCCAGATCATAAGCTATTTTTCCTTTTCTCCTTTGGAGGAAATAGGAATAGGAAATAGGAATAAGTAATCACCATGTATTACTGCATAATGATAATAATAAAAAAATGGAAATTATCTTCCAAAAGTACTCTCCAGAAATAACATGCTGTAAGAGTAGTATAAACCTCTGTGGTCTGCAGGTTCCTCAGTACCTACAGACCATCTTCTTCAAGAAGGAGTGTCTGGTGAGTAGTCAGAGATGAATGGGCTCAGGGATCCTGTGTGCAAAAGAGGGTGGACAGGGCAAATTAGAAACAGAATGTAAATGTATGGTAATTTAACAAGTAGCAGCTCCATTTCAACCCAGAGATTCAGGAAGCCCTTGGCACAGGCATTCTCTGTCTCGTGACTGAGACACTCTGGATAGTCACCCTAGACACAGTCCAGATTGTGTCATGTGGTCACTTCTTCCCTGTGCCCATGGTAAGGGGCACCAGAGGCCAACCAGGCTACAGCTGTGGAAAGGACCTGACTTCTGGCACCTCGCCACTTCTTAGGGTTCCTTCCTGTGTGCCCGCCCCACCTTGACCACTTCTTATTTCCAAGGGACTTCCTTCTTCTGGATTGCTCACCATCCAGTCATTGAGTCTCACCAGACACTTAGTTTGCTGGGGGTTTCTATTTGAGTCAAGTTAGGGTGATGACCAGGTGTTCAGGCTCCACTGGACTCTACCCCTTGTTATGAAACATCTTCAGGTGAGGAATCAACGATTCTCAGACTTGGTGTATCCAAAGTGTCATTGGAAACACAAGATGTGAACTTGAAAGTTTTCCAAACATTGACCCTCTGATGGCAGTTTTGCAAGGTTTCCAATGGTGGGATTTGGGGCTAAAGTGGAAGAAATTTCTTTTTCTCCTCTACTTCCCAACTAAGTATTTAGCAGAAAACAGTATTAAAATAACTTAACGTTGAGACAGGAGAATCGCGAGTTCAAAGCCAGCCTCAGCAACGGTGAGGCACTAAGCAACTCAGTGAGACCCTGTCTCTACATAAAACACAAAATAGGGCTGGGGATGTGGCTCAGTGGTCCAGTGCCCCTGAGTTCAATCCCTGGTACCAAAAAAAAAAAAAAATAACTTAACGTACTAAATGATTACATCAGATTTAATGCAGCTAAAAGAAATAGAAGGAACAGATAACAATTATTCCTTTTTCTCCTTGCTTACACCCACTCACTCTTTTATTGAAGCAAAATGCCATTAGCCGAATATATTCTAAGGTTGTTTCTCTGTGCTTTGTTTTGTTTTAAAAGAAATTCACTGGAGAAAAAAATCTTATATTTCTATTGAGCTTTACATTTTATAATATATTTTCACATACTTTGATAGCTTTTTTGTTAAATTTTTTAGGTTTTGCCGTATGCTTTTGAAAATAGTTAATATGGCACATAATTTGCAGACAATTGGCAAATTCATATAATTGTGTAACTTTTACCACATTCAAGCTACAGAACATTGCCATCACTCCAACAAGTTCCCATGTACACCATGCAGCAGTTACATAGGATGACAATGGAAAGATAAAGGATAACTTCACAATCTCTTTCCTTTTCTCCAGTATCAGGCAAACACTAATCAGCTTTCTGTCATTGTGATTTTGCTTTATTTTAGAATATCATATAAATGAAATAGTATAATCTATAGTCTTCCTTGTCTACATTTTCAATCTGACATAATGTTTTTTCAAATTAGAGCATTATAGTCATACACAGTAACTGAGTTCATCCCAACAAAATCATATATGCATGGAATCTGGCTCACTCCACTGCAGTCCCTCTTTCTCCTCCTTCCATCCTCCTTCCCTCCATTCCATTGAGCATCCCCTGGCTCATCCACTCATCCACCCTTGATGGGTACTTTCCACACACAGATAAAGGTAAAATTCCCTGTGATATATTTATATACGAACATAAAGTGATTTCATTAATCTTTTTCTGAATTTTCTTCTCCTTCCCTCTTGATTTCCTTCTTCTGCTCCATTGATCTTCCCTGTATCGTTATGTTACCCAACCCCCTCCTTTCTTTCCCTTATTTTGCTTTAGTTTTCACATAAAAACTTTTAAACCTTGATTTTCTAAATCTGGCTCATTACACTTAGTGTGTTGTTCTCCATTTCCATGTATTTACTGGCAAATGCCAAAATTTCATTCTTCTTTATGGCTGAGCAAAAAGTCTATTGTGTATAAATACCACAATTTCTTAATCTACTCATATAAAATACTTTTTTATTGATAGATAAATATTTGTACATATTTGTGAGGTTCATTGCTATTATTGCATGGATCAGTAGTATTTTGTTGTTGTTGTTGTTGTTTGATTTTTTGCTAAGTAGCACATTGTGTGGACATTTCCAGTGTTGGGCTAGTTAAATAATGCTGCAATGATTATGCATGTACAAGTCTTTGTGTGGACATGTGTTCATTTCTGTTGGGTAAATGCTAGAGAGTGGAATTGCTGGGCCTCATGGTGAGTATACCTAAATTATTACTAAGCTACTTGTGGGAGGGTATTTTGACTCATCATAAAGACTCTAGAAAGTCTAGAGAAAGTCTACCATAGAAAGGCAAGTGTTTTTATATTACAGGTAAACTGAGGCATATTTTTAAGGAAGATTTGGTGATTTGCTCAGATTTTTTTCTATTATTAAACATCCGATGACTAGGATGTGAATCTCCAGTGCTTGTTTGGCTTTTAGTTTGCTTTTATTAAAGCAAACTTTTAAAAAGTACAAGAATGTAAGATACATTCTTGTAAATACAAGAATGTAAGTTAATCATTGCACAAAATCAGAAATATAGGTTTCCAAAGGAAGAAGGAGAGAATAATCCCTGTTCTTTCTACCCAGAAAATACCACTGTTAACATTTTTTAAAAATATTTTGTTTTTCTAGTTGTAGATGAACACAATATCTTTATTTATTTATTTTTATGTGGTGCTGAGGATCGAACCCAGTGCCTCACGTATGCGAGGCAAGCGCTCAACCGCTGAGCCATAACCCCAGCCCCCACTGTTAACATTTTTAAAACTAACATTTCGAGCTTCTGTGTGCTTCTGTGTCTGTGTGCTTCTTCTTACAAGAATGAGTTGGGATTGTTTATCATCTCTTGTATCTTAATTGTCACACTTAATCATGAAGACCATCTCTATCCCAAAGATGTTTTCACATTAGCAAATGTGTACCTGCAACATCTATTTTTTGGGGGAGGTGGCACTGGGGATTGAACCCAGGGTGTTGTGCATGCTAGGCAAGCCTTCTACCACTGAGCTACATCCCAGTCCTCTAACATTCTTTCAAATGGTTGCTGAATCTTTCTTTGATGACTCGGTATGAATCTTCATATGGATGCACATGACTTTTAGGTTATTTTCAATGTTATGTCATTATTAATACTGGTCATATTTGTTTTTATTTGTACTTCCACATAATTTTAAACCATAGCTTTGCATTTTGAGGCAATCATTTGATCTTCCTATCTACCAATCTTCAAAAGCATAACCCTAGTTACTTACTCAGGTTCCCAAGTGATAGTGTGGGAACTGGACTTGATGTGTGGATGGAAAAATAGAATTTATGCAAGTGAGGGAATGTGTGTGCAATGTGAAACACTTGGGTAAATGATTTTGTGTTTCAACTCAAATATATATTTTTTATTTGCAAATGGATCAAAACTCTTCTACTGCACAAAGAGCAACTTTGAATACCAATAAAGTGAAAGGACCAGTTTCCTTTAGCCACGCAACTCTGAAAGTTCACTTCTCTCACTTCCTCTATTCCTCCCAAACTAGACAACATTTGAAATACACGGACTTATTTAAAAGAGCTTTTGTATTAGAGGGAATGTTAGTGCTCATGGCAAGGAGAGAGTCCATTCAGTATCCTGCCAAAATGACAAAGGTAAAAATACTTGTTCTCCCAAAATTGTGCATTTCCAAATTGTCTCTGTGCATTAGTATGAACTTAACTTACTCCCCTGGTGATGGTCAATTTTCTGTCACTATGAAAAAATGCCTGAGAAAAAAATTTCCACTCCCTTGTCTTCATTTTCTAAAAACTAATATTTTCAGGGATTGAAGGAGAGGGAAACTTAGATATCATTTAGCACAACCTCTTCATTTTTTAGATGAGGAAGTAGGTGGAGAACATATCATTTAGATTTCATTCTACATTTTCTTTTTGCTGTAAAAGTTTAATTCCTCAATTCTTGGCTTACGTATTTTTGAAAGGATTGTTCCCTTAGCAACTCCTAGATTCATAATGACTGAACTGGGTTTTCTAACAGAAAAAAAACAATCTTGGATGAGGTTTAAAACACTCAGTACTATTTCAATGTGAGGAATGAACTGTTCAACTTCCCTCACTTAATTCTGCTGTATTTTTTTTGTATTTTTAACCTTTCTATTTCACTCCTTCCTGTTTTAGAGGAAGAAATAGGCTGGTTCTTTTGCAAAGGCAAACTTTTCATCTGAATTCTTTTTCCTTTTGTTTCACAATTTTTTTTGAAAAGTAATTCATGTTCATTGAACACAAAGTGGAGGATAGTGAAGTCACCAACATGTCTCTATGTCAGAAATCATAAGGTATAAATCACATTGGCAATAAAGAACACAAAGTAAGCAGTAATTAGTCTAATCAAGAATGTGCAAAACCTTTATGATGAAAAATCTAAAATTCTATTAAGGACAGCAAGAAAACCTGGATGAACCAGTTCCTGCCTAAACTAACTTAAATTTTGTAAAGATATCAATTCTTTCTGAGTTAATCAGGTCGTTCAAGGCACTCTCAGTAAGAAAAATTTAGTATGATCTTTTTTAGGCATGCAACAACTGAATCTGCAATTTTCGTGAAAGTATAAAATAGCTTAAAAATTAAAAGTATAAAATAATTTAATTAAATAATAAATTAAATAATAAAATTATTTTATTATTAATAAAATAATTTAATTTTTAAGTATAAAATAGCTTAAAAATTAAAAATAACAAAAGAAGTCAGAGTGGTTGGACTCCACTTCATATTAAAGTGGGTTATAAAGCCTCATAATGAATAATGTGATACTGCCATAAGAACAAGAAACTCAATGCAACAAACAGCATAGAACACACACACTCACATACAATCACCTACCCATTTAATACCTACATGTCAGAGAGATGACATCACCTATGAATGAAGAAAGGATGGACTTTCAGCAAATATTAGTGGAAAAGATTATGGTAGGAAAAAAAATGAAGTTGGATCCCTACCTCATACCACATACAAAGGTGAACTTTAGAGGAATTAAAGACCAACTATGATGGGGCTGGGGCATAGCTCAGTGGTAGAGCGCTTGCCTTGCATGCGTGAGTCACTGGGTTTGATCCTCAGCACCACATAAAAATAAATAAATAAAATAAAGATATTGCATCCATCTACAACTAAGAATATATTTTTTTAAGAAAAGACCAACTATGAAAGCAAAACTAAAATATTTACAGGAAATGGGCAAATATTATGGCAATTTTGAAGTGGGGAAGAACCTCTTAAACAAGAACCCCAAAGCAGAAGCCACAGCATAAGTCTTTTTGTTTTTCTTTTGGTACCAGGGATTGAATCCAGGAGCACTTAACCACTGAGCCACATGCCTAGACCTTTTAATTTTTTTATTTAGAGGCAAGATCTTGCTAAGTTTCTCAGGGCCTCACTAAGTTGCTGAGGCTGACTTTGAACTCATGATTCTCCTGTTTCAGCCTCCCAAGTTTCTGGGGTTACAGGTGTTAGCCATCATGCCTAGCCCACAGGATAAATCTTGATGGATTTTCTTTTTTTTTTCTTTTTCTTTCTTTCATTCATTCATTCTTTCTTTCTTTCTTTTTTTTAAGTGCTACCGATTGAACTCAGGGCCTCATGCATGCTAGGGAAGTGCCATATCACTGATCTACATCTTCAGTCCTTGGTGGATTTTAATGTCAGAATTTTAAGAATTTTAGCTCAATGAAGTATCTAGTGGACAGGGTTGGGATAGAAATAAATGATGGATCAGAAGGAATTACTCTTATGTTCAGAGAAGACATTCAGAAAGAAAGAGAAGGAGAAAGAAAGAGGCAGAGTAGGAGGAGGGAGGATTCATAGAAAATGGACAGAGATGTGAGAAGTCAATTCACTGAAGGGGAAACAGTTACCAAGTATGTAAAGAGATAATGAACTGACAGTGATCAAAGAAGTCCAGAGAACAAGCAGGAAGTAGCATAGTACATCCTTCAGCTTGGCAGGAATTAGGAAATAAGGTAATACAGAACTCTCATGCATGGATGGTAGGAGTAAAACTGGTCAGCTGGTTCTGGAGAGAGATTTGGCAATAATCAGTGAAATTAAGTGTGCAACTTGCCTAAGATCTAAATAATTTCCTTTTTGTACTCTTATTCCTAATAAGCTCTTTCTCAGGCCCATGAGGTTGTTAAATGAAAAGGCTACTTTAACCATGTGTGTTAGTGGAGAGTTGCAGGCCACCTAGCTGTTCATCATTAATGAAATGGGTGAGTATAACGGGGTATATGCCTGCAGTGGCACATTATGAAGCAGTCAAAAGCTACAAGGAAAAAAATATATATGGTAAAAGCTCTTAAGGTATTGGGTGCTGTAAAAAAAAAAAGGAGAATGAGATCTATAGCAGAATATTTTGCAAATTTAAAACATAGTGTACAAAGCAATACTATGTGTCTTTCAAGGATTCTTACTTACTCAATGACATTAATTCAATGGATTAAAGAAAAACTGGTATAGCCATTGAGATGTCAGAGAAAATATGAAGAGGCTTAACACACCCAATGTGATATTGTGCCTTAAACTGTATGATGAACTCAACTCTCCACCTGAGGAAAAAACACACACATTCACTCACACAAAGAAAATGTATTCATTCAACAAATCATTACTGAGCACCTGCTGGAGTAAAAGCCATACGTCACCCAAATCCAACTGCCAGGAAATAACCACTTTTGACATTTTGTACACCTGTGTTCTTTTCTCCTCCTTCTCTCATTCCTAAATGCTTGACTAACAAAAATTATACTTTTCTGCTGAAACACATTTCCCCTTTTGAATGATGTTTTTCCTGATGCTACAAAACCTGTTCTCCTGTCCTAAAAATAACCCCAAACATTCTATGACCATCCCCATCTGCCTTCCCTTTCTCATCTCAAGATCAGTCTTCAAATAGTTGACCAAACTCACTTTCTTATTCACTTCTGAATTCAGAATAACTGTCGTTTGTTTCACCCTTCCCTTAAAACTGTTTTCTCATAGGTCAAATTTTCTTAATTAAGATTTCTTAATTTTAATTCAATGGTCTGTTCTGTTTAGACCAATTAGTATTGATGGATACAGACCTTGATGGGCTACAGAATGATTCAGTATAGTCCCAGTGTTCGGGAGATCACAACTGTGGTGAGAAAATAGATATGGAAATGGATAATAGTTTTAAATGCTTTTCATGTATTATATTTGAACTACTGTATTATTTCCATACTCCTACATTTGCTGTGTGCTCTGTTTTTCAACTTACACATGAAATTGTACATATTATTAGAGAGCATAATATGCCTCAAGTATTTTAAAATAAAATTTATTTTAAAAGTACAAAAAAGAGGAAACGCTGAAGAGAGTTCTTCAAACTGAAATAAAGAAACAGTAAGAAGAAAACATTGGACGGTATAAAGCTCACTGGTAAGAGTAACTATGCAGACAAATTCAGAATGCTCCAATCTTTTAAACATGGTACATAAACTATTGATTGATACCTTTAGTATAAAAACTATTAAAAATAATAATAAAACACTGGCAAGGTAGAAAGATATAAAGTAGGATATCAAAAATTTAACATGTAGGAATGTAGTAGAAGCCTAGAATTTTTATTAGTGTTTATTTTATTAGTATCCTGTCTTTTTTTCTTATTTTTACAATAATATTAAGTTGTTGTAATTTCAGAATAGCTTGTTATAATCAATCGATGCCTGGATTCAGCCATACAAAAGAATGAAATCCTGTCATTGTAACAACACAAATGAAACTGGAGATCATTATGTGAAGTGAAGTTAGACAGGCACGGAAAGAAAAGTACTGCATCATCTCCCCATATGTAGGAGGTAAAAATGTTGGTCTCAGGGAAATTGGCAGTAGAAAGGCTGTTATAAGAGGCTGGGGAGAATAGGGAGCAAGGAGGGACTGGGAAAGTCTGAGAAATGGATACAAAGTTGCCATTAGAGAGGAATAAAAAAGTGTAGTGTATGATTGTACAGTTGGGTGACTATAGATAACAAATGTGTCTTATATAAATATATAGTATTTATATTTATATAAATGCTCTTTAATATTTTCATCATAAAGAAGTAATAGATGTTCAAGGCAATAGATAGGTTTAACCTGATTGGGCAATGTACACATATCAAAACATCCTACTGTATCCCATTAATTTGTACAATTTTTGTGTTTTTATGTATTAGTTAAAATTTTAATTTAATTTTAAAAATTGTACACATTAGTATGGTACCATGTGGTGTTCCGACCTATGTGCACATGTGTAATGTTCAAATCAGAAATATCTATTTCCACAAACATCATTTCTTTGTGGTGAAAAATTCAAAAGTCTTTCTTCTAGCTGTTTTGAAATATATAATACAATTCATTTACTGTTAGAAATGGAGAATCTTAATGTGATATTCTAATTACAGTGATAAGGTATGCCCAAGTTGCTTCTGCAGCTCAAGAGGGAAATTTGGATACAGGAAGGTATATGCTGAATATTCAGTCTGATGTTAAAAGACAAATAAATAAGAAGATTATTAGATTCTAGGCTGGGCACAGTGGTACCTGCCTGTAATCTCAGCAGCTTGGGAGGCTGAGGCAGGAGGATAGTGAGTTCAAATCCGGCCTCAGCAAAAGCAAGGCACTAAGCAACTAACTCAGTGAGACCCTGGGCTGGGTATGTGGCTCAGTGGTTGAATGGCTCTGAGTTCAATCCCTGGTAACCACCCTACTTGGAAAAAAAACAATCTAGACAAGTGGTTTTCATGCCTAGATGTACATGTGAGCTTTAAAAATTCTAATACCTAGGCCCCACACCAGGCTGATGAAATCACAATGTCTGGAGGCAGAACTTGAAGTCCCTCTTGTGATTTTTAAGGTGCACACATATCTAAGAACTAGAGCTCCACACCAAGTGAAGAATAGGTGTGGAATGGCTAATAAGGACAGAGCATCTAATCTCAGACTATCTCACTCCAAAAAATAATCTTAACTACTCCTTATTGCTGTTTCCACATAACTGAGATGGTTATTAGTCAGGATATGTTAAGTTATGCTGCAGTTAAATACTCACAATTTAGTTGGTTCAGACAACAAAATTTTGTTTTGTTTTCTTCTATTGGGGTCATGGGGTGGGAGACAGAGTTCTAACTGATGTCTTTTCCACCCAGGTTGGAGCAAATTGCTTTTCTATGGAAAGGGAAAATAAGGAATTATACACAATTCTTATAGACTTCCATCTGTAAGTTACTAATGACACTTCTGCTTGCATGTAGTAGGCAAGTCAATTTATGTGACCACATCTAATATGATGGAGACAGGGCATGCTTCCCCCTCAAGTACTTTGAAGTTAACTTCAATATTGTAAAAATGACTGCTTTTGGTAGTCAGCTTTCTGTTGCTGCGACCAAAATACCCGATAAGAACAACTTAGAAGAAGAAATACTTATTTGGGGCTCAAGGTTTTAGAGATCCAGTCCATGGTTGGCCAACTCCATGCTCTGGGTCTGAGGTAAAACAGAATATCATGGTGGAAGGGCATGGTGGAGGAAAGTTGCCTAGCCATGACAGCCAGGAATGGAGAGAAAGAGGGAAGAGCCAGGGATAAAATATATAATCCCCAAGGGCATACTCCAAGAGATATACTTCCTCAAGTCTGGCTCCACCTGCCTACAGTTACTTCCCAGTAATCCACTCAAATTATAAATCCATCAAATGGATTAATCCACCAATTGGTTCATAGCCCATAATCTAATCACTTCACCTCTGAACATGAACTTTTTGGGAGATACCACATATTTAAGCCATAACATCATCACTAAGCTGTATGAAATAAAATTGAACTCAATGGCTGCAGGCAACTAGTTATATTCATCTGAGGTTTCACACTATTTTGTGACCTGGAAGTAGTGATTTCACTATATTTATGCCAGTGAGGACCTCACCAGGGGAACTGAATGCTATATGTTTTTCATTCTTTAAATATGTTCTCCCACTTTCAATTTCTTAACCCAGTCTGACCTTATCAGGAGAAATTAGAAGTTAAATTTCTAAGATTTCAACACTTTCTGAGTTTATTCAGATGGAAACTCTTTAACACTAAGGATGTATAAAAAAAAAAGAAAAAAAAGTAACAATAACTTCTTGAACTAATGAGAACATGTATCCACCCAGGGTCCATTTCTCCTTTTTGACATGTGGTTCCTCCCTTTGGAAGGATGATTTCTAAAACCAAGTGACTCATGTTGACTTCCTCCAATCTTTATTTCCTTTGCTTATAAATCAAAATGTTTCCCTAATTCTTTTTTTTTTTTTAGTTGTCAACGGACTTTATTTTATTTATTTACACATGGTGCTGAGAATTGAACCCAGTGCCTCGCACATACTAGGCAAGTGCTCTACCACTGAGCCACAACTCCAGCCCATGTTTCCCTAATTCTTTATGATTTCAAAGAAATTACCCATAATTTGTTTCCTTGAATTCCCAGATGAACTCTGTGGTGAAGGGATCATCCAGTCCAATTTTATGGATGAAGGGATTCAAAGTTGAGATAGGACCTTATAGAGATTTCTGAAATATTTACATCTCCTAATAGCCATTCTTATCCGTCTTCTTTCTAGTTTGTATCATTTTCTCCATTTAACACGTCAAAACATTCATTCGTTCATTCAACAAGACTTTGTTATTATTGGAAACTTAGCATAGGGCCAGCTGCAGGGAATGTATGCAACATGGTCTCTTGTGCTCTGTTCATGAAAATACTGCTTATTGATTAACCAACAGACTTTACTTCATCTAATAGGACTCTAGTATTTTTTTGGTAACCGGCATGTTCAATTTCTTCATCTAAGGAACACTAGATTCTTGCCCCAGGCTTTGGGGGTGGCCCTGATTTGTCTAAACCAGGCAGAGCCATCTCACAGGACAGGCAGAGCCATCTTACAGGATAGATTTGAGGATAGGCTGTGGGTAAAGTCATCTGAGAAGGGATTTCTTAGATAAAAAAATCAAGGACTAATTATATCAAAGCCTCTCTGCCTAACCTTTCCCCTTCCCAAATATGAATTTGATGACCAGAACTATACCAGCCCTCCTGTGACCATGCTATGATAAACCAACAGGGAGGAACAGAAGAAGAATCCGAGTCCTTGATATTTTCTAATTCCTGGGCTCCTTATTATGAGAGGAAAAACAAACCCCTTACATGAAGCTTCTGTGAACTGTATTTTCTGTTGTTTCCAAGGTGAACGAACTCCAAAGTGATTTAATTGACTATTTTGGTAACAGACTCATCAAGTTTTCCAATTTGGGATTGTATTAGCATTGTTAGTTATTGCCTGTAAATGCCCACCATTTTTGAGGACCGTACCCCGTCCCCAGCCCCCATTGTTAAGGTTAAAAATGAACTGGTTAAGCCGGGCACGGTGGCGCAAGCCTGTAATCCCAGCACTTAGGGAGGCTGAGACAGGAGAATCGCGAGTTCAAAGCCAGCCTCAGCAATGGCGAGGTGCTAAGCAACTCAGTGAGACCCTGTCTCTACATAAAACACAAAATAGGGCTGGGGATGTGGCTCAATGGTCAAGTGCCCCTGAGTTCAATCTCCAGTACCCAAAAAAAAAAAAAAAAAAATGGACTGGTTAGCCTCTGCACAGTGGGGATTTCTCTGAATGAGTATGGCTCATCTGAGGATAGCCAAGTACCGAATGACCAGGAACTACAACCCAAAGACTGGCGTGGCAAATGAGAACCAGAAGGATTCGAGTTGTCTCTGAGGAATCCAAGCTTAGATCAAGAGATTTGGTCCATGAGCTCAGACAGCTATCAGAGCTGTGGTCACATGCTTTTTATGGACCATTCCATTGGGGGCTGGAATATATAACATAGACCATGAGAAAGTTGACATGCCAATCAGGGAAGCATTTCAGAGAGGGGCCAAGAAAGGTGCAGAGCAAGTGATGCCTTGTAGTTTCCCAATGGAGTGCCATCTCCAGATCACGTGTACCTGGGCCATGAATCACCTCCTCCATGGGGCAATACAAATGAACCTCCATCCCTGTCCTGAAATAAACTCTAATACAGTAAGCACTGTTAACTATATTTTGAATTATGTTTTTCATATCTTCCAGTCCCTTTCCCTGTGTATTTAGTACAGATGATATTACATCCTTTACACGTTTTTTGGGTGGGATTGCCTATGAACAAGACCTAGCACTGTGTTTAGCATATAGCCATAGTTCGCTGAATATGAATTCCCTTCCTATTTCCCTAACAGCTGGGTTGGTGGGAATAGACTAGCTTGGAAGAAAGTATAGAAGCAGAGGCTGGACCACGTGTATCAAGACTTGGATGGATGCTTACATGAACGATCTTTTAGCAGCTTTTATTTTTCAAGATTCATAATAATCCATGTCTCTGAAGAAATCAGCTTCTCCAAGTGAACAGGTCTACTTCCTTTTTCTTGTACCAATCTCCACAATGAAGGAGGTTACAATGATAGGTTATGCCTAGCTGTGCTCGCCCTACCCACATGACAAAGTGAATCTGTACAGAATGAGGAGAGTATGTTGAGTAGTTCATGACAAGAAAGTTGTACTAGGATGAACCATTCGGTCCTTTGTGCATATCTCTAACACTGCTTGGATAACAACTACTAGAATAATTACTCACATGTTGGGTGTTCATTATTGGCTAAGAATTCTACTAAATGCTCTTTATGGACCATCTCGTTTAGTGCTCATCCAAGATACTGGTATTATTATCCCTATGAAGGAGAAGTGGAGCACAGGAAGGTTGAGTAAGTTGCTCACACGACATAGCTGGTTCATGTAGCTGGAACCCAGGCTGTCTGATCTCCCACCCCACAGGAAATCATAGGAAATAAAGAAGCTGATGCAGAAGTCATAGAGTGAAAAGTAGCTTGCTCAGTAGACCTGTTTCATGGCTGAGATTTGAGGTGTCCCCTAAGAGCTCACATGTAGGATGATGCAAGAAAGGTTAGAGGTCCATCTGTGCACAATGAATCGAAATGCATTCTGCTATCATGTACACCTAAGTAGAGTAAATAAATAAATAAAATTTAAAAAAATGAAAACTAGGCAACAATTTAATTCTAATATATTCCTCATGTAATATGAATATCAATATACCAGATATCTCCTAATACGTTGACTTAGAATTCTTTGAAGTGATTTAATTGTATAATACAGATATTCTTTATTGTGTTAATTCATATTTCAACTTTAAATTTATTGAAGCATATTGTTATAAATGCACAATTATGAAAAATTAGAAGCTAAATTACAGATTCATTGAATCAATTATGCAGAGCAGTCGGTGATTGGTAAAAGGTACATTTCATATTGCTTCCCAGGATTTGCACACATTTCCCATGATCCTGAATTCTTGTGCTCTTGATAGTATATGCCCTTTCTTAGAATGAATATTGCTGTTTAATCTATCTGACAAGTTCAGACTAGTGTTTCATTAAAATTGGACATAGATACTTGACTGAATAGTTTTGCTAATTGCAACAGAACAGAGGATAACAATGGTAAAGACCAGCAGGCCATACTGAACTTTTTATACTTCAATTAAAAAACCTCTTTAAACAGAAAATTATAATGTACCAATCAGAAGCTAGTTTTTCTTGCCTTGAATATTGTGGATGTTACCACCTATGAGTTCAAGGGATATCAAAAAGAAGTATAAACACAAAAGTCAATTTATATCTAGAAAACAGTAATAAAGTTCATAAATAGATTAAAAAAATAAATAAAAACATAAAATAAGAAAGTTTAGAGGTGAAATGATTGGGTTATTAGAACTTTAACTCAATCTATATCAGTGTATTAATTCACTGATATAGATTGGGTGGCAACTGTAGGCAGGTAGGGTATGGGTGGAGGAGGTAGGTCATGGGTGTGTTCCTTTGGGTTTTGTATTTTGTCTCTGGTGGGCTGAACTCTTTATTTCCTGATTGCCATGTCCTGAGTTATTTTCCTTCTTGATGCCCTTTGCCATGATGTTCTGCCTCATCTTGTGCTGAGAGCAGTGGACTAAGTTATCTATGGACTGATTGCTCTGGAACTAGGAGCACCAAATAAACTTTTCCTCTCCTATATTATCCTTGTCAGGTCTTTTGGTCATAGAGATGAATAAGTTGACTAAAACAGCACCCTTTGTTGATAATAAGCAGAAGAGGCAACTCTCCTCCTTCCACTAAAATAACATAATATGAATCCTTTTCCAGGAATAAGTAATGTTCTTTGTTCAGGAGAACATACAGCAACATACTGTCCAAGCTGGAGGAGATATAGATATTTTACAAACTTGTTAGTTCTGAACACCATTTTAATAAAAATATTCACAACTGTTGGAATATATCAGTCATACATTTACTCTCTCAGGCTCCATAATCCCTCACACAAGGCGGGCTCCTTTTGTCCTGAGGACAGTGCCCACATTCCCTCATGAGGTTTACCAGATCTGATCCCTGCCTGGAGTTCCAGCCCCATCACTCTATACTTGCACTTTTTCCCTTCCCTTTGAGGATTTGCAGACTTCTGCTGGAACCAGAGAGTAATTACTTTTGGTTTTGTGGAGCATATGGTATCCGTGACAATGACTCAACTCTGCCATCATTGCTTGAAAGCAGTCACAGACATTGTATTAAAAATGGACATGGCTCTGTTATAATAAAACTTTATTTACAAAAATGGGTGTTGGAATGAATTTGGTTCATGGGCTACAGTCTGCCTAACCTGGCGATAGTTGATGAAGAAATGGATGAATGAAAATGAATGCATGGGATTTCATTTAGTGCCAATTATCAGAAAGGGAATACTAGCTACTAGAAGGTGTCTTCATCTCTGCATTCTATTTTCATGCCATTATGTAACAGCCTTTTATCCTTTCTGATCTCCAGATGCTTCATCTGGAAAATGAGGATTGAAAATTCTTCTGCTTGAAAATATCAGGTCCTTAAAAAATAGTATCTATGCTTTACTGGTTTTTATTTGCAGAGCCTAATGACTTTCCCACATGCCTGGAGCATAATACCTTAAAAAGCACTTGCTGAAAGATTGAAAAGTTGAGGTAAATCAGGCATGTGGTGAAGCAGGTGATTGGACCAGATAATAGTGCCACCTCTTAAGGTTAGAAGAACTTTAAAATCATCCACCCAAGTTACCACTGTGCAAAAGTCTTTCTAGGTTTAAAATTCCAAATGACTGAAAACCCAACACAACTTGGCTTAAGCCCAGAAGAGAAGGATGGTCACTGATGTGCCTTGCTTTAGGAGCTCACTCCATGTCATGGGCCGGGGTCAACCATCTCTGTTTCTCCACTAGCTTTCTGCTTGATTGGTTTCCTCATGAGGGATGGTTCACTTATTGGTATTAGTGGCACAGTGGCTAACACTCGCTTCAGGTCACATCCTCACACCTCAAAGACCAGTTAGAAATAAAGAGGATCCCTATATCTCAGATACCCAGTACACATCTCCAGCTGTGTATTCTTGACTTTATTTGGGTCACCTGTCAATCATCGTGGTCATGAACGAAATCAACACTGCGTTGACTGAGAACAAGGGAGGATTAATTCTCTAGAGGCCTATCTCCACATTCAGAGAAGGTGGCAAAGACACAAAATACCCAGGAATGCTTTGGACTATCCCTCTAGTAACATACTTTAATATAAACCAAGCATCCAATTTAGGTTATTTGTAAATTCCAGAAAGCCTGTCCCTGGATCCCTCTAGATACCAAATTGCTATTAACATTTCTATTTTTAAAATAAAGGAATATGTGCAATAAACTCTTATTAAAGTTTAAATAAACTTATTTAATAACAGCTTCAGATTTACAGAAAAATCACAAAGGTAGTTCAAGCGAGTTCTCATATGACTCCAAAGATGCTTCCCCTACAAACCCCAATGAACCACTCTTCCTGTTGTTTATAATCTTGAATTTCCTCCCCTCCACCTTGAATCTGTGATGCCTTCTAATTTGCTCTTTGACCAGTAGAGTACCATGGAAAATATACTGAACAACATCAGAGGCTAGGTTACAGGAAGGAAATTTTTGCTGATTATTCCTGAGTCTGCTGGAATACTGATTTTTGAGAAAGCCAGATACTATGTAAAAAAAAAAAAAAAAAAAAAAAAATCCCTCCATTTTTATACTGTCACACTGTAAGGAAGCCCAAGATGCCATGTGAAAAGACTATGTAGCTAGTCTAGCCCCTAGCTCCTATAGTTATCCTCAGTTCTCTAGACCTGTGGGGAACAAAGTCATCTGTGATGATCAGTCATGGGAATGAAAAAGTTCTCTGGGACTAACAGCCCAGCTAGTTTTTTCTTGAGGGTAGTGCTGGGGATTGAACTCAGCGGCACTGACCACTGTGCAACATCCCCAGCCCTATTTTATATTTTATTTACAGACAGGGTCTCACTGAGTTGCTTAGTGCCTTGCTGTTGCTGAGTCTGGCTTTGAATTCATGATCATCCTGCCTCAGCCTTCTGAGCCGCTGGGATTATAGTGTATGCCACTGCTCCTGGCTAGCCCTGCTAGTTCTGAAATGACTCCAACTCCAGCCATGGATCTTGAATGAGAACTGCCCCAGCGGAGCACAGTCAACCCAGGGAGGTGAAAAATAAATAGTTTAGGCACTCAGTTTTGGGGCGGTTTTGTGATTCAGTGATAGAGAACTGAAACAGATGTCCTCTAGATCTGCCCTGCAGCTGTCTTTCTGAAAAAAAATTTTTTTTTTTTTTGGTACCAGGGAATGAACTCAGGGTACTCAACCACTGAGCCACATCCCCAGCCCTGTTTTGTGTTTTATGTAGAGACAGGGTCTCACTGAGTTGCTTAGCGCCTTGCCATTGCTGAGGCTGGCTTTGAACTCGTGATTCTCCTGTCTCAGCCTCCCAAAGTGCTGGGATTACAAAGCATGAGCTACCACACCCGGCTCTCTTTCTGAAATTTTCCATCCCTTGAATCGATATCCTATTTTCTGGATCCTATCATTTTGTTTCCTGGTTAATTCTGGTGGTTTGCTATAGATTCCTCTCCCAAAGCTCCCTAAGGAAGGGGCATGGGAGGTAAATTTTGTATTAATGTATATCCAAAAAGGTCCTTATTATATTTTTACATTTGATTAATAAGTTGGTAGGGAATAAGGTTCTAGGTTGAAAATAATTTTCCCTTTAGAATTTTGAAAACATGTCTCCTGCACTCTTCTCTAGCTTTGTTCTTTAGAAGACCAATGCCATCTGTTTCCAAATCCTTTCAATGCAATGTTTTTGTGTTCTGTTTTAACTCTTATAATGTCTGTTTCTCATGTCTAATGTTCTTATATTACATGATAGTGCAGTAATCATTTTTGTGGGCATTTTTTCATTCATGGACTTTAGCATTTAGTGGGCCTTCCAGTCTGAAGACTCACGTCTCTTAGTTATGGGAATCCTTTTTAAAAAAATTATTGCTTTAATAATTCCTTCCCTTCTGTTTTCTATTTTAAAAAATGTACTAAAACAACCTTAGTTATATGACATTTTAGGTTATTATACTTTCTGGCAAATTTCTTTAACTTTATATTTCAAATATTATCACTACCCCAAAACTTTCCATAAACTATTAGGATAGACACATTCTTAATTTCCAAGAATGCTTTCTTAATGTCTGATATTTTTCCTTTTTATGCCTCCTCTGTTCTTTTTCATAGATGTAAATATTTTGAGGGGGGGGATACTATCTTTTAAAAATATTTTAAAATATTTCCCTGCTCTCCTCATTGTCTTTACCTCTTGTTCAAGTTGTAGGCTTTACTCATGTGCTGGCTGAGCTTCATGTGTCTATTCATATCTAAGAGTGACATTCCGGAAGCTAGTATACATTCTGTGTCCATGGCAGAGGTCAGGCACTGCTGGCATTATTGAGGGAGCATTGGGTATCATTGTTGGGGAACACTTGAATATCAGCCTCTGAAAATATTTTATAGGCCAATTCAGTTTATCCAGAGATGAACTCTTCCAGTTTCCTGGGGATATAGTGGGAAAGGATCCCACAGTGCACAGGCTATCAGTGGTAAGATTTTCTCTGAATCTATTTTCATTTCTGCTTCTTTGAATCCAGAATTTCAAATTATATTTATATAAATATAAATTGCTCACTGTGTAAGCAGTGTTGAATGTTTGCAGCTCATTTAGCTTGTTATAATTAAATGAGGCTTTCAAAAAACCTAGAACACTGGATTTTCAAATTTCCTCTCTGGTTCTAGATAGGATAAGCTTATCCTTAAGTCTTAAGTCTTAATCGTAAGTCTTCTGGATGCACTACCCTAGGGTTACCGGTTAAAAGGGGATGTAATTAGAGATTAAGAGTGTGGACTTTGGAATCAAAAAGTCTGGGTTTGAGTCCTATTTCTACAATGTTTTAGCTGTGGGTATTGAGTAATGTTTTTAAATACTCCTAAGTATTTCCCTTGCTTGTTAAACAGGAATAATGATATTTATTTCCTGAAGTTGGGAAAATTAAATAATATACTGTATGACTGAGCTGAATACCTAGCATATAATTAAGTCCTTAATAAGTACTAGTGATGAAAAAAAGTCCTGATTTATAGAACACAGCTGGTTGCTGAGCATTGATTTGATTCCCCCTCTACTTTATTCTACAGTTCTGATTGTACTACTTATCTATAGAATCCAAAGGAGCCACAAAATCACCTATGTCAGCCCCTACAGTCATGGGTTATCTTTTGTGCTTTGCCCTATTAAGTGGCTTCTTTAACAAGTGGTGGTGCTGGGCCTAGACCTTTGTCTGTTTGTTGCCTGAGGATATTTGTAACCATTACAGTATTCTTCTCTATTGAACCTATTTTCTTTTTGAAAATTTTATTTTAAATTATTTTATTTGTTATTTTTACATATGCATGACAGTACAATGTATTTTGACATGTTACACATACATGGAGTATAACTTCTTCTAATTAGGATCTCATTTTTGTGGCTGAACATGGCGTGGGATTCTACTGGTTGCATATTCACATATTGATATAGGAAAGTTACGTCCGATTCATTCTACTATCTTTCCTATTCCCACAGTTGCTCCCTTCCTTTCACTTGCCTTTATCTAATTCAATGAATTTCTGTTCTTCCCTCCTTCTACCTTGTGTGTAGCATTCACATATCAGAAAACTTTTGACCTTTGTTTTTTTGGGACTGGCTTATTTCACTTAGCATGATAGTCTCCAGTTCTATCCATTTACCTGCAAATTTCATAATTTTATTTATTTTTATGGTTGAGTAATATTCCATTGTGTGTAAATACCACATTTTCTTTATCTGTTCATCTATTTAAGGGCACCTAGGTTGTGAATCTCTTTTCCAGTAAATTCTAACGGTGTTTTTAATGATTAGTTGCAGCTCTGCTTTTCCTTCTGCACAATCAGGGCAAGCTGGCCAGGGGACAGGGTGAAGGACAACCCAGAATAGAAGTGGACCTAAATCCATCTGACTTGCCCTCGGCTGTACTGGGGAACCCACAGGAAAACAATTGCTAATGGGAAGAGTAAATTAGATTTTGTCACAAAAAGTACAGGAGTCAGGTGACTGTGATCACGCACGGGCTACACATGCATGTAGCAGGTGAGCAAACACATGGATGTTCATGCACATATAAGAAATCCCCCTACACACATGGAGAGAGGCACGTGTACACCCACACCATCATACCACGCATTTGTGGACACACAATGATCATCAGGAGAAAAGTGCTCAGCACATTTTATCGCACATCTCAAATTGAGGGAGGCCATTCAGGATGGGGGAAAGGGAAGATAATGAGACAAAAAGAGAAATGAAACTAAAATGTCCCACCCTGTCAGCAGTAAGCATGGTATAAGAAATGGGTTTTGGACAGATAGACAGACAGACAGACAGTCTCCTGTCAAAATGTCCAAAGGGCCTCTCTTTCTCTGGCTGGTGATGGAGTTCGGGTGGCTTTATCTGGGTAAGCATTCTGGACTCTTCCCTGGGGAGCCTTCGGAGGGCTTATTAGGGTATAATGGATTTCTGTCACACTTCTCCCCTCCTTTCTAGGCTTTTCCTTTTGAGAGGGTTTCTCCATTGCTGTGTTACACAGGCGTTTACCGAGAGATTGATCTGGGGGATATAGTGTTGGGGTAACTTGTGCTTATGTGGGAAATGACAATTTAAGAAAAGACATAGAAATAAAGAAATGGGGAATAAGAACTGCCACTTGCGGGAGCTATGTAGCACAGTCAGAGTCAGGGCCATCTGTTCTGGTAAGAGACCTTGTTATAATTCTGATTATTCTCTTTAAGAGTGTTTGCTTTTCGTCTTATTTTGATTTGCTGGGAATGGGACTTCAAGGTGAGATTTCTTTCCTGCACATTGTTTCCAGGTTTTGAATAATGCAATGCACCACATAGCTTTGGCCAGTGACAGACACCCTTTGCACCCCAGGGTTTTCAGCAGACACCGGCCTGAGCTGAGGCTGCTTCCCAGTCACCAGCATTTACACTAAATTTCTCTGCCTCTTCCATATGAGAAGTGAGGGACTCACGTGAGATTTCTATGATTCCAGGACTAGACAATATCTAATGGCCCTGCTGTTTTGAAAGTCTGTGTTTATTTGAGAATGAATTTTAAAAACGTTCTGTAGGAGAATTCACTTTTGTTCCAAGGAAAATCAGCATGTTCCCCCTGAAGACCACATTGTGCTATTCTTTCTGTCTTTTTCTTTCCTCTGTAACTCCAAGCATTGACTATCTCCACTAGTCAGGCTTTTCCTGTCCACCCTGTAGCCTGAGTTCTGGTCTAGGTGCTTCTGCTGAGTCCGCTACCTGCAGGATTTCCTGCATCAGAGAACGTGTCACCCATAGTAACTCTTAGAGGGCAGGACAGGTCTGCTTTTTTTCTTGTATCCCAGCACCTGGTTCCATGCTTGGTGCATATTAGACAGTCAAGGAAGAGCCTAACTAAGTCCCTGTCACTTTGACATGTCATGTTGGGTTTGATGTGAGCACTCCCTTTTTTTAATGTAATAAAACGATGGTCTGATTCTTTGTCACTCTTTTGTACTCATCTTTATGTTGCCCTGGGAGCTTGAAGAGTTTTGTTATGTTGAAATTTGCTGGAGTCCATGTCCACATGTCCAACTTCTGGCAGGACACACTGATCAAATTGGCTTCTCCCATCTTGCTTGAGGGACATGCTTTTTCTAAAATGGTCAACTTAGAGGAGAGCAACTCCACAGAATTACCCAGGACCAAAACCAGATGTGCACTTAAGGGGTGCCTAATGAAACACCACACTCTGTAGATGGTGAAACCAAGACCTGGACTGGGAAGGGGTCATCAACTGGGGAAGGAACCCAGCTGGCCCCAGAACCTTAGTTATACCCACCCTGGTAATTCCACAGAGGGGAAACTGATTTGATTGCAGTATTTCCTTCTCTTCAGGATCCTTTTGCAGCTGGAGAAAAAGGCTCTTGTCCTGTTTCTAAATTCCAATGCGCTTGGTTACTTCTACTTGTACTTAATTTCACATGGCATTCAATACTTCATGTCACCTCTTCCTGAGGTGAGTGCCTTCCTCTTTGTCTTATGATGACAACTATTGTGGTTTTTCTGTAAGAAGGCATAAGCTGTAACTGGCAGATGAGGTTACAGCCCTCCCCTGAGGGGTATTTTCTGCCACACCTCACTCCATGCTTCCTTTTTTCAAATATTGATTTTTAATCAGATGAGTAATATAGAGACTCCCTTACTGGAAAACTAAAAATATGATAGAGCTAAAATCCCTTTTGATCAGTACATCTGGTTCCAGTCCTTTCCCTGTCACTGTGGAGATAACTGATGTCTTGAGTTGGTCTGTCCCACAAGAGACTTCTTCATACTTTCATACATCTCAGCCCATAAGAAATGCAAACTGTTCTATTTCTGTATTGAAAATATTTTATGTCTTCTTTTGAAATTGGCCCTTTTCATACATTAAAATGGCTTGGAGTTTTCATGCAATTCATATAGGACTTTCTAACACTATTAATTTACTCGTTCACAGATAGATGGAGACTGCAAAATATTATTTGCCAATAAGCATCCTTGTGCACACATGTTCTTCGAGGGTGGATAATAAACATGAAACTATCCAGGCATAGCTAGGATATGTGCATATTCAATATTAATAGTGTGCCTCATGGTGTAGCTCCACCAGTTCACACCCCCATTTCATTCTAGTTTCCTGAAAAGGCTGAGTGCTTTCCTTGGTTCTCCCAGTAGTGTCTGGGAGCCCCATTTACTCACACCCCAGCCAAGAGTTGATTTTGTGTATTCTAAATTTTTGCCAGTATAATGGGTAAAATCAATTGGTCACTCCTATTTTCTCACATCCTTGCCAGTTTTTCCATTGGGTCTTTTGTTATTATGTCATAGGATGCCTCTTTAATACCACAATGTTCAGGAAAATAAACTGTTGAATATCTAGTAGAAATCATTGTTTTTTTATACACATACACACACACACACACACACACACACACACACACACACATTACACTGAGGATTGAACCCAGGGGTGCTTAACCACTAGTCCACATCTCCAGCCCTTTTTTATATTTTATTTAGAGACAGAGTCTCACTGAGTTGCTAAATAACTCACTAAGTTGTGGAGGCTGGCTTTGAACTTACAATCCTTTTGCCTCAGCTTTCTGAGCCTCTGGGATTACAGGTGTGCACCACTGTGTCCAGCATCTAATTTTAAATTCATTTACCAAATAGTCATAGGAACAAGTTCATAGTTTAGTAGTTATTCAATTTAGATGCATGTGTTCTATATTGCTAATGCTGCTGAGAGTGATGACAACGGACTTCTTATTTTTTTCCTGGTTTTATGGGGGTAAATGGACTTCTCACCACACTTACAATCTGCAAAACCTTTCCACTGTGGCAAAGTGAAGATCCTGAATTTGAGGAAGATTGAAAGCTGGTCAAAACTTGGAATGCACTTTCATCTTATGTGCCAACTGTGGAAATCTCAGGGAGCACAAAGTTTGCTTACTACCTGGATGACTTTTGGGCTTCGGGATCACTGTCTCCTAAGGAGGAAGACCTGGATGTTCCTGATAGCTGAGCATGGCGGGGGAGGGGGACGGGATGGACGGACAACAACATGACTTTACTCACCATGTTACACAACTCAGCCAATCAGCCCAGCGAGTTAGTGAATAGAGAGTCCCATGGGAGGGGACCTTGGTGAAAATAATTAGCAGAAACCCAGACACTGGAGAAGGTACAGGATGTTGTTCTAAGGTTTTGAGAGCTATAGCCTCCTGGGTTCTCATTTCAACAGCATCTATCTAGCAAGGGTGTGGAATTTAGAACAATTGATCATGCTCAATTGAACCAATGGGTTTGACATGTGCAGTAGTGGAAATGTTTCATCGATTCCCAGAGATGCAGATATTCTTAGATGAACTTCCCTGGTGGTTCTCCAACACTGGACGAATGGCCAACCGCAGCAGAACAACCTGTGGAATCTGATTAATGTACCCATCCATAGGCCTTGGCCTCGGGGATGCTGACTCAGATTTCAGCAATAAATCATGTATTTTTAACAAGGTCCCCAGGTCATGCTGATGAGAACCAAGCTTAGGAAACACTGATGTTCCATTTTAGAAAGAATTAAATATTACACCTCACATAGCTTATTACATGGTAAATGCAAACCTCCAGAATTTTTATATGTCACAGCTGTCATTTTATTTTATTTCCACATTTTTATTGGTGGATTTATTGTACATAATAATGGGATTTGTTGTTACGTATTCCTACATGCACACAAATATAACAATATAATTGGGTCAATATCATTTCCCGGCATACAGCTGCCGTTTTAGATAATTCTTGCGGCCCCGTTTAGTTCTAACATTTAAAAATCATTAAGTGAGATAAGCTTGGCACGAGAAGACAAATACTGTATGATCTCGCTTACAGGTGAAATCTAACAACAGAGTAGAAGGGAAGATGGGGAAAGGGAGATGTTGATTAAAAGGTCTAAAATTTTAGTTAGACTGGGATGAGAAGTTGTAGTGATCTATTGGACTGTATGATATTCACAGTTAAAAATGATGTACATTTCAAACTTGCTAAAAGACAATGTTCTCACCACAAAACAATGATACATTGGTGAAGTGATGAACACATAATTAGCTTGATTGACTCTTTCCACAATATATATATATAGATCAAAACATCATATATACCCCCTAAGTGAACACAATTATTTATTTATTAAAAATGAATAAGTAAACATCTGTGAATTCCTCTTAACTTCATATTATCTAACATTAAAGAAATGGTCCAGAGCAGCAATTTCCATTTCCAGTACTGAGAGGCAAGAAGGACAATGGAATATAGTTTAACAGCTCATCTCCCTGTCATGACTGGGTTGGTAGACCCATTTGAAGCATTCAAACCAGTAGTACAAGATATCGGCTTACTGAGGTCCAGTGGAAAGAGGGTTGTTTTGGGATTAATTTATATAAGATAGTGGAATTGGATTACAGGGTCTGGGCTTTGATTTGAGAATTTATTGGTTTATTGAATGGTACTCGAGATCAGAATATTTAAATAAATATTTAAACTCACTGCCAAGATGATTTATAGACTCAGATGGATGACTATCTCTACTGGGGGTGAAAGTGTGTGGAGTTAGGAGCTCCCTGGTGCTTAAGGGCACATCAAAATTTGATGCTAAAGAATCCTGCTGGGTGCAGTGGTGCAGGCCTGTAATTCCAGCTGCTTGCAAGGTTGAGGCAGGAAGAAGGCAAGTTGGAGACCAACCCAGGTGATTTAGCCAGACCCTATCTCAAAATGAAAAATAAAAATGGCTGATGATATAACTCAGTGGTAGAGTACTCTGTGAATCCCCAGTACTGCAAAAATAAAAAACAAAACAGTAAATAGAAACATAGACTACACTTCTCTGCATTCTCCTGGAAGTATCTATTGGCACAAAAGCTGTGTTGCATATCTGAGAGATTTTAGTAGTGTGCAGCTTAGTGTTTTCATTTTCCCTTGCAGTACCAGCCGCATCAGAGGTTACCGTGAGGTCATTTTTGGGTCAGTCGGTGACTTTGCCCTGTTTATACTTGTCCTGGTCTCAGAACAGCAACAGCATGTGCTGGGGCAGAGGCCAGTGTCCCAACTCCAAATGCAGCCAGGAGCTTCTCCACACAGATGGAACGAAAGTGCTGTCAAGCACCTCTGCAAAATATATGCTTCGCGGGAACATCCAGAGAGGTGATGTTTCCTTGACCATCTCCAACACCAATGAAGAGGACAATGGGGTGTACTGCTGCCGCATAGAGGTGCCAGGCTGGTTCAATGATGTGAAGAAGAACATTCGCCTGGAGCTGACAACAGGTGAGCACAGGAAGGGGTCCTTTTTTCTGGGGAAGGGAAATTCAGTGGTTAATGGATGTATGGTCAGAGTTGTATCACTGTGACCAACATATCCACAAGAACAACTCAGAGAAGGAAAAGTTTTTTGGGGTTCATGGTTTCAGAGGTTCAGTCCCTTCTCAGCTGACTTCATTGCTCTGGGCCCGAGATAAGGCAGAACATCATGGCTGAAGGAAATGGCTGTCAGGAATGGGGCGGGGGTGGAGAGGGAGAGAGTGTACTCAGCTCACCAGGGACAAAATACAAACCCCAAAGGAACACTCCCATTGACCTAGTTCCTCTATCCATACCCCACCATTAATCCCTATCAATAGATTAATCTACTGATTAAGTACAACTCTCAGAATCTAATGATTTCACCTCTTAACATCCTTGCATTGTCCTATACATTAGCTTTTGGGGACACTTCATATCTAAACCATAGCAATGGGTGATAGATTCAGTGATGGTGGTAAAGAAGCTGTACTTTGCTGGACGGTGAGTGGGAAGATTAGACTTGAAATGCTAAGCCATAATATGAAGCAGACAAGGAAACTCAAATGCCTGGGGCCATGACAGCCTCAGAAATGAGTGAGGTGAAGGTGGGGAGAGAGAAGGGGACCAGTTAATTACAGAGTCAAACCAAAGAGGGCAGCTGCTGCTTATTTAGGGGGTTGTCTGTTACAGAAATTTGGGCATGGTGTTTTCAGATCTCCCAATTTTTTATATGAACTATATTGAGTTTTGCATGTTGGCTGATCTCTAAATAATAATTAAATACATACCATGTGAACTAAATAAAACATGTTCATGAGTAAGCTTTAGCCTATAAGCAAATTGTGTGTGACTTTGGACAGAGGGAAAAGGGCTTGGGATCTGGAGACAGAGCACTTTTTTTTTTTTTTAAATATTTATTTTTTAGTTGTAGGCAGACAGAATATCTTTATTTTATTTTTATGTGGTGCTGAGGATCGAACCCAGTGCCTCACGTATACGAGGCAAGCGCTCTACCGCTGAGCTACAATCCCAGCCCGAGACAGAGCACTTTTTAGGCACACTTTCCTTCTGTTGACTTCTGAAAAAATTTGGAAGGCAGGGGACTCCTAAAGATCTGATGTGTAGAACAGGCTGTTTTGAGCCTATGGTTAATTATGCTATTAATAATCCACTTTAGTGCTTGTTCACAATGGAGATTCTCAAAGTGAAGTGCGTGTTATGCTTGCATCCACATCACCTGGAGGATTCTTGGGTTCTATTTCTAACAGATCTGTGCCTTGGAAGGTAGGATCTGGATATCTATATTATTTTTCCTTCACATTTTTTAATCAGTGCATTATAGTTGTACATAATAGATTTGTTGTTACATATTTATACATGCACACAATATAACAATATAGTTTGGCCAATACCACTTCCCAGCACTTCCCCCTTCTCTCCCCTTTTCCCTCCTTCTGGTTCCTTTCCTCTACTGATCTCCCTTTGATTTTAACGAGACCCCCCACACACATATTTTTCACTTTTTCCTCTCTAACTTCCACATTTGAGAGAAAACATATGATTCTTGACCTTCTGAGTTTGACTTACTTGGCTTGACGTAACAGTCTCAAGTTCCATCCATTTTCTTGCAAATAACAACTTCATTCTTCTTTATGGCTGAATAAAACTGCACTGTGTATATGCGCCACATTTTCTTTATTCATTCATCTGTTGACAGATACCTAGGGTGGTTCCACAGTTTGGCCATTGTGAGTTGTGGTGCTATAAATATGGGTATGCATGTATCACATAGTATGATGGCTATAATCCTTTAGGATAGATACTGAAGAGTGGTATAACTGAATCATATGGTGGTTCCATGCTTAGTCTTTTGAGGAACCTCCACACTGTAGATACTTATATTCTTAAGTTTCTCCATTGACTATGAAGCACTCTAAAATTTGAGAACAACTAAAGTGGATGCTTTAATTAGAGAATTTTCATACATATCAGTGTATTGTATTCTAATTTTGCAGAAGAAGAAAATGAAGTTTGTTGAAGTTAAATGACTCTAAACCAAGTCTTCTCTTGGCTTATCTGGTACAACCAGCTATTATTTTACAAAATAGTTATTGACTTTCATACTCTTCAGAGTCACTTCCAAGTTCATTTGGAACAAATAGTGTCTTTCTGCCTTATTAAAGTCTATGGGAATTTGACATATTCTAGAGAAGGTGAGAGGCAGAGAATAAACTGTAGATAATCAACTCAAACTTAGATGCTTATGGAGTGAGTAATGTTGGCATGAACCAATCTTTAATATCTAAAGTAAACTACATTCTAATCAAATGTTGCACACTATGGACTCATTTCTGATGCATTAGTTAATTCATGCATTCATGAAATGCTTTTGGAATACCTATGATGTGCCAGACACTGTGAGGAGTATTGGATTCACAGAGAACCAAACAAATGCTGGGTTTTCCTCTTGGTACTTACAGTCTAGTAGAAATAGACCTTGAACCATAATAATCAAACAAACAATAATAATCAAATAATTAAACTTAAAGCATTTCTGAAATGCCACAAATGCCATGGAAGTGAAGTAGGAGGACACAATACAGAGAGTCCTAGAGTAGTTATTGCAGAATCTGGATACTGTCTCCACAGAAGGGATGTTTTAGCCGAGCTCTCCTTTTAAAGAGGAGTCGGCCTCATGCATAGATCGTGACAAGGAGGGAACAGGATGTAGCAGACACAAAAGTTCCTATGGCCAGAAGGTCGGTGATGTGTTCAAAGAACTGAAGAAAGGCCAGTTGGCTAAAAAAAAGGGAGTCTGCGACTGGAAAGAAAGGCAAGGTCAAGGCAGATGAGCCTGAGCAGACCAAAGAGTGGAGCTGGGTTCTTGATCACATGGTCATGTAGGAGCCTACCTGTTTTAAGCAGAGACGGACATAATTAGACCTGCCATTTAAAATGATGACGATAGCCAGTGCGTGAAGAATAGATCGGAAGGGAAAGAAATGAAGACAGAAAACCCAGCCAGCATTAGTGAGCGTTCTGGTGGGTCTAGGCCAGTGGGCCTGCTGAGGGCAACAGAAGCAGAGAGAAATGGACGGGCTCCAGGTACATTTGTGTCATTCCTTTCCTCCATCTCTGCTTGGTGCCAGACACGTCTTGTATTGGTTACAGCCCCAACAACCACTAGGCAGACCACTACCTCACACCTGACCACCACCCCTCACATGACGACAACCACCGTGGTGCTTCCCACAACAGCCGTGACGACCCCTGACTTCACAACCGGAACACCACTTCCAACAATGGCCACCCCGGTCTTCAGAACAACCACCACATGTCCCCTGATGACACGGCCCTCCCTCCCAGAGATGGCCACGAGTCTTCTGACCACCAGGCCTTCTACAAAAGGGCCTGTCCTCACCACAGGTATGCAATAGAGCCGGCCACTCGTTCTTTTCCACTGGCCAGACATGCTCTGGTTTCCTCAGAACAGGGTGCTCACTGGGGTTCAAGGCCTGTCTTCACAAATACCACATGCTGGGTGGCTTAAACAGTACAAAACTTACTTTCTCACTGCCCTGTGTGCTAGACATCCAAGGTCAAGGTGTCAGCAGGGTTGGTTTCTTCTCAGTCTTCTTTGCTTTGCAGATGCTTGTCTTTTCCCTATATTCTGCAAGATCCTCCCTCTGTTTATCCTTCTGTGACATCAATCATATTGGATGAGGTTCCATCCATATGACCTCTTTTAAAGGGCTTAACTCAAAATACAGTCACATTCTGAGGTACTGAAGGTTGGCATGTCAACATATGAATTTAAATGGGGGGGGGCACGATGTAGCCATCAAGCGTAGAGTGCTCGTGTGTATGTGTATGCGTGTATGTGATTTCACTGATCTGTTCCTTTAATTGTTTTATGGATTTCTTTTCTGTTTCTTGTCTTTTGTGTTTTTGACAAGTCAGCTTCTTGGGTTCTCCAGTTGACTCCCCAGCAATCTTGTAGGAGTTGCTTCCTGAAGAGCCAGGGAAGGTTATTTGGGTTCAGACTCCCACGCTATCCTTTCAGGGTGAAGTCTCTGCCTGGGCATTGGAGATTGGTTGAGGAAAGGCCTCTAGATCCTTTAAAATAGGTCAACTAGTTCTATCCTTGATTCTCTGCATTTCCCCTGAAGTTTTCTTGATCCTGCATCTTGTACCTCTCAGGGTGACCAGCTCCATTGCGTGGTCGAGCTTGTTAAGCTTCCTCCAGGTTTCCACCTCTGATTCTGAGGTAAGACTACTGCAAAACAACCACGAGGTAGCATTCAGCAGCCTCGGTAGGGCCTGGATAATTCCAATGGCTTTACAATATTGAATTGGCTAATTCTATGATACTCTGAGCCACCACTAAAATCCATGAACTCTAAATTATTCAATTTTGCATGTTTTGTAAAAATTATTTGGGCTTTAAAATAATCATCTTAAAATATCTTAGTTTCTTTTCCTTGAGTCTCAAAATTATCTTCCATCTTTCAGGAAAGCTGGAAATATAGAGAAACACAAAGCTGACTATTAAAAAAGGGAGGGCTTGTATGTCTTGGCTCCTCCTAAATGCCCTCCCAGGCCCTTCTCTTGCCCCACCTGGACCCTCCCAGAATCCTCCCACCTCTTCCCATCTCTCTCTCTAAGCACTTCCCCGGCCCCTTCCCATCTCTGAATGCTACCACCTACCACCAATACTGTTCATACTACTAATTTTTAGCTGCCTTTATTAAACTTTTTTTCTCTTCCAGAATCCGTAACTTTTCATGGATCCAGTGCATCTTGGAGAAGCACTGAGGCAACTTCAGCAGATACTGCCTTGTCCACAGCCAAAGGTGAGTGGACTCTCCCTGTATCTTTCCTCATCACTTGGATTGAGGAGAAACACTGAGTAAATGTGATGTGGAGGCTGGGCATGGTGGCACCACTCTGAAGGCTGAGGCAGGAGGATCGCACGTTCAAGGCCAGCCTCAGCAACTTAAGTCTAAGCAACTTAGTGAGACCCTGTCACAAAACAAAAAAATAAAAAGGCCTGGGGATGTGGCTCAGTGGTTAAGGAGCTCTGGATCAATCCCTGGTGCTAAAAAAAAAAAGTGTTGACACAGATGACTAGGGATGACCTCGAGGCCTTGAGGCATTTGTGCCCTGAAGTCTACCTGGGACAATTTTGCATCAGGGCAGCACTTGCAGTTTGCTCATCCCTGCAGCCCTGGAGAGGAGGGAGGAGAGAGAGTGCATTCCTACTTCCTGTGATTCTCCTTGGTAGCAGGTGGCACGTCTCTGGCATATTTTCCCTGATACCATATGCCGCATGGTACTCCTTTTTCTCTTCCTAATTCCAAAGACTTTAGTTTTCTTTGTTGAAAGTGGGATGTTTGTTTACTCTTTTCCTTTTTGTTCTTCCAAAGGGTCTGAAACTTGGGTGCTTTCATCTACATCCCAGGTGACATGGATAGTGAGTGACCCAGGGGAAACTGGTGATCCAGTGATTTTTCTTCAACCAGGTAGGGGAGCTGCATTCTTGCAATTGGTTTGTCTTTGGCCATAGGAACAATCTGTCACTACATGTCTTAGGATTCTGCTCATTTGGTTCCATTGTAGCCATATCCCACATCCTCCTGTGAGCTGGATGAAAGTGAAACCTGTTATAAGCCTTGGGGAGCTGGCTTCTGCCCTCCCATGCTCATTTGCAAAACTCCTCTGTTGAGTTCTTCCTTCTTCTTTAGCACCTTCAGACTTGAAGCCAAGAATAGTGGTAGGAAAATCACTGCTCATTTGTCAGACCATTACTTATTCTAAATCACACAAATGTTATACTAATGCACATAAAGACAGAAATGAAATTCTCCTTGATTCCCTGTCCTCAATCCCAGCCTCCCCACCCCCGAAGATAATCACTGCTATTAATTGAAGATGGCCATTCTAGATCTTTTTTTCATTCTCTGATATGTGTGTGTGTGTTTTAAGCCATCATATCATATACAATAAGGTACTGCATGTTATATAATGCATATGCTATTTAAGTAAATATCATTGTTTACCTAATGAAGTATATTGGACCATTTATTTTTCAGCCTACATAGAGATCTGCATCATTATGTTGAATTGCTCTATAATATTTCATACCATGGGTACTCACAGTATCTTTTGCCTGTTGAATGGCATTTCAGTTGGTCCAGTGTTTTTCAATTATAAATGGTGCTGCTGTGAGCATTCTTGAATATGCATGCTTCCTTAGGCAATTATGCATGTAGTTTTCTAGATAGTTTGGTGACCAAGAAGTAGAAACGCTAGGTTGAAAAAACTGTGCACTTTTCAATTTAAGTGCTATTACAAAATTGTCCTTGAGAAAGACTGCCAACTTATTTTCCCACCCACAGAATATCTGCTTTCCCATATCCTCCCTACGCTTGATATGACCATTTTGCTTAATATTTTTTCAATCTCCAGAGAACATGTCATCTTGTTCTTTTCTTGTTTTGAACAACAGAGAGTTTGAGCATCTTTTTGTATGTATGTCAGTTAGAAAAAAGCCATCCTTTAACTCTGAAGGAGACAATGTAACAACACTCATAGGGTGGGAGGGAAGAGAAAGGAGTGAGTAAAGCTGGGGGGGGTGGTTTGTGAAGTGAGACTATAAATTAAGATGCAATGAGAGTGGGATCTGATGTTGAAAAGCTTAGGCTTTCACCAACGCATACAGTATGAAGATCTGGAATAGGAGTTGATAGCTAAAGGGAAACTGGGAGACAAGATCCAAACCCTCTTTGTTCATGGGTCGGGGTAAAGTTGGGGAACTACATTTTGGTAAAGGAGAAAGAAGCAACTAGAACGACAGTGGGGGTCAGAAGAGTGTCCCCAAACTACTATTCTCTATTCCATTTAAACATTAGATATTTTATATAGAATTACAAAGGAATAACTGATTGTATCTTAGGCTCACTTTAACTGATTCAACATCTCCAATCTTTTCTTTCTAGTCCTTCTCATGGTCTCTGGGTGGCCTTGGCTGGGGTTTAAGAGGACCTGAATGCTCATGATTACATTGTCATTTTTTTTTTAATATTTTTAGTTGTTGATGGACACAATGTCTTTATTTTATTGCTTTGTATGTGGTACTGAGGATCGAACCCAGGGCCTCACGCATGCAAGGCAAGCGCTCTACCGCTGAGCTACAATCCCAGCCCCTACATTGTCATTTTGTGGTGACTTTTTTCCTACTTGCTCTGTCCTTTCTTAAATCTCAGTTCCTTCAAACTTTACAATGAGGATAATAACAATGCTCATCTAAAAGGACTTTTAAGAGATGGTTAAGTGAAGAAATGCATGAGTGTATAGTGACTGGCTGGTAAAGGATTGTCATCATGAAGGATTCCTGTGTCCTTTCTTTACATGTCTGCCACTAGTCCCAGTCACACACCTTCATTTTTAGGCTAGTTCAGAAGGATAGTAAGAGGCCATTAGTATCAACTGTCCACTGACTTGCTATTCCTGATACATGCATAGACACTTTGTAGTTTTATGATTTTTTAAACTGCTAATTACCTTGAGTGACAAAATTATGAACTTGAGGAAGTTATAAAATCTTTGAAAATCTCATGGTAGCAATTCTCTACTAAGAGAGTAAATGTGAGATTCTGAAAGCTTTTCACTGACTCCTTTTTAGGCTGCTCTGTGGAACTGGTGATTATTGGCTTTATTACTGTGGGTAGGGATCTTCATTCTCTCATTGTTTTGTCTTTCATAATCTATGCTCAATGTTGTTCAGTTTACAGAGGTTCCACTCTATAGTTTAGACTTGAAAATCAAGTTCTATCTGAAAAAGAGCAGTGGTCTAGCTTGCCATTAAGGGCTTCCAGATGTGTGTTGTTCATTTTATAAGGCAACTCTATGTCCAAATCTTCTAGTTCAATGGCTTCCTCCAGTTTTAAAGTGTTTGGTGTGCATCAGGAGAAATTCTACCCAGGACAGACATCCTCACCTCTACTCTCTAACTACATAGAAATGGAGATCAGAGATTCAGTGTCTCACCCAAAATCACAGAGCTAGACAGAAGGAAAGCTGGGACTCACAGCCAGGATTCAGGGATTTTAATCACAAGTCTATGAACTCCTGGAGTGAGAATTGGGTGTAGGGGGAAGTGTTGTGTGGAATACTGGGAAACAGAGGCACAGAGAAGACCAGCGATTTGAGAGAGGCCTTGCAATGAGTTAGGAAGAGAACTGCCACCAGAGCCAGCTCTCCTGATCATGTGTGTGGATGGCCTTTGTCCCAGGACTGGCAGACATTATTTCTCAATAGAGCTTCCTTGAGGCAGGGTTTCATATTCACTTCTGAAGTATTAGGATTCACTTTTTCTCATCTCCTAAATGGATCATTATGCCAATCACCAGCATGAAGTCAAAATGATAGACTAATTCAAATTTATTGTACCTCAAAATGCAAATCAAAACTACACCAAGATTCCGTCTCTCTCTAGTCAGAATGGCAAAGATCAAGAACATAAACAACAGTAAATGCTGGAGAGGTTGTGGGGAGAAAGGAACAGTTGCAGGTTGTTGGTGGGACTGCAGACTAGTACAGTCACTCTGGAAAGCAATTTGGAGATTGCTCAAAAAATTGGAGATGGAACTACCATATGACCCAGCTATCTCACTCCTGGGTACTTTCCCCAAAGATCTGGGTACTTTTCCCCATACTACAGTGACACAGCCACATCAATGTTTATAGCAGCACTATTAGACAATAGCTAAATTATGGAATCAACCCAGATGCTCATCAGTAGATGGATGGATTAAGAAATACATACACACACACACACACACACACACACATACACAATGGAATTCTACTCAGCCATTAAAAAGAATGAAATTATGGCATTTGCTAGTAAATGGATGGAAATGCAGAATATCATGCTAAGTGAAATAAGGCAGATTCAGAAACTCAAAGGTAGATTTTTTTTTTCTCATATGCAGAAGCTAGAATAAAGGAAAAGAAAGGGTGAGGGAAGGATAAGATTACATAATGAACCAATCAAATACTAATTAATAGATGGGTGAAAGGAAGTCTAGCAGAGTAGAGGAAGGAGAAGGAGAGAGGAGGGAGGGACAGTGGGAAGGGAAAAGGCAGGGTCATGAACTAGAATTGATTTCCATGCATGTATGAGTTTGTCAGGATTAACCCAGTTACTACGTATAACCATTCAGCTCTGAAAAAAAAAATTAATGCCCTCAAATGCACCCAAGAACTTTAGTGTAAATCTAGTAAAATTGGAAGCAATGGTGTAGATCTGATAATGCAACATTTTTCTTTTTCTTTGCTTGTTATGTTTGCAGTAGCTTTTGTTGTTATTTATCAATCCTTTTTGGTTCCAGGAACAGGATGATTGCAGAGTGCGATAAGGATGCTTTGGGGAACATTTTTCCCCTATTACTGTGTTGTTCTTTGAAAGCCAGTACAAGCTACTCTGTCCAAAGCAAGCTGATTTTCCATGGAGTCAAAAGATTGTCAGAGGAAGACGTAGTTGGAGATGGAATTTTCTTATCTTTATCTTGTGCACTGGTATTTGGTTTAGACATATGGAAAAAGGGAACATGATCTTTATTTGCTACTCTGTATGTGGCACAGAACATAAAAATGAGGAAGTCCTGGCCAGTGTTCTGGAAGGGGTAGTAAACAGGCTTTGGGGTAGCAAGCTATCCTTGGGTGTGCTCTGTTTTGAGATAGAGGTATGAATAGTTACACTGAGGCCCCAAGAAGCGAGAGATGGTTTCTATCTTGGAAAGGATGGCCAAGGTCAGGGATGATTTTACTCAATGCCCTTTGGACTGGTTCTTCCAAGATGAGATCATTTCGTTGGTGAGGGAAGAGCTCATGGGTAGGAAGACCAGCATGAGCAAAGACAGGGAAGATGGATACGAGTATGTACTCTGTAAAGACTGCTTCATAGTCCTTTGTAATCTAATGGAGACGGGAAGCTGTGGCTAGGTTCTTAGGGACTTGTATGGTGGGCTGAAGAATTTAGATTTCATTCCAGACCCTGGAGGAACCATTCATGTTTTTCAAGTAGGTAATGTCATTTCCAGCTCTGTTTGGGGGACAAATGCTCTGGCTGGAGTGTGGGAGACATGTGAGAGGGGAGCAGGCTTGGAGGCAGGCAGGCTAACCAGTGGGCTTCTAAATGCTTCAGGTAAGAGAAGAAAGTCTGGACCCAAATGCTGGCAGTAGGAACAGTAGAGAAGTTTTCATCAATCACATAGGTCTCAGGAGTAAGAGGACTTGGTGACCAAAGTAAGGGGGATCACTGACTCTCTCCTGGGAGACTGGGCCGATGGAATGGGTTAACTGGTAAGGGAAGCGCAGAGGAAGAGCAAACTTTGTGTGGGAAATCTTATGATTGAAATGCCTCTGAGAAATGCCTAGCAGGCAGTTAGAAGTGTGAGTCTAGGCTGACTCATGATGCCAGGTGGAGAGGGGTGTCTTCCATCATTGGCACTTATCTCTTACCAAAATACTTACTGTGATGATGCACAAGGTAAGTGCAAAGACCTCGCCAGTCTACCATGTTTTCTTGTGTGTTATCTCATGAGGGGTGGTTCAAGGCTGAAGATATTATTTTGAAAGTCATTGCTAATTGCAATTACTGAGTGCTTATTATATTCCAGGACTGGGCTCAGTGCTCTGGATGCACTGTTTCCTTCTGAGGTATTATCTAGATCTGTGAGGAAGAGTCTAGTACTATGTGCAAGAAGAAACAGGTTTGGAGAGGCTAAAGAACTTATCAGAGTTTGAGCAGTAATTTTCTTTGGCTCTTGAATCTGGCCTCTTAAACACTTTATTGTGTCATTACCAGAAAGGGGATGAGTGAAGCTCCTGTAGGGTCACCTAAAGATATTGAGAGGTAAAGGAAGAGATGAAGAGGTGCAGAAAAGGGTCCCCTCTCCCCCTCGCCCATCGAAGGAACACAGGGGAGAAAGTGGTGGGAGAAGAAAAGCCAGTAAGGAGGTAGAGAGGAAGGTATCAAAAGCAAGAAGGGACCCAGGGGGCACGGGGGAAATCCTCAATGCTGATCAAAGAACGATGCCTTTGGAAAGGGGACTGTGTGCTGTGGCAGGGAGGCCACGGAGTGACAACGCAAGCTCCAGTAAGAGAGAAGGGCGTTGGGAGGCTGAGACAAAAGAATCGAGAGTTCAAAGCCAGCCTCAGCAGCGATGAGGCGCTAAGCCACTCAGTGAGACCCTGTCTCTACGTAAAACACAAAACAGGGCTGGGGATGTGGCTCAGTGGCTGAGTGCCCCTGAGTTCAATCCCTGGCACCAAAAAAAAAAAAAAAAAAAGAAAAGAAAAAGAAAGAAAAAGAAAAAGAGAGAGAGAAGGTGCCAAAAGAGGAGGCTCAGGAGCCTGAACTTCAGAGACAATACACTCTATCAATGCCAGACCTAGCCTTGGGTGGAGTCATGGGAGTTTCATGAAAACAGAGATCACTCTGCTGAATCCAAGACTTTCGAACCCCTGGGATGGCCAAGAAACTGTACATGTGAGAAATCTTCCTTGGGAGATTTTTTGAAGCCATCCCAGCTGCAGTTCTGAGAAGGCAACACAGTTCTCTCTGCTTATATTACAGAGAAGGAAACTAAGGAACAGAACCATTTAAAAAGCTCAGAGAGGAGGAGTCTCCAGCCCCTTGGTGAGACTCTTATGGCTCCCAGAGGAGAGCTGTTTCCCCTGTTTTGCATTGTTTCATTAGATAAGACGGGGCTCTGTCAGAGCTGGATAGTTTTCTGGGTCCTTAGTTGATCAAGGACATCAAGAAGTTATAAGGGGAATTGCCATTCTCAGCTCAAGCTCAGCAGAAGAAACAGAGGGGAGCAGAGAATGAGACAGAGCTCAGGTTTACTCACAAATGCCATTGTTAGAAGAGAGAAATTGGATGCTGTTGATTTCAAAGTCCACATCTTCCGCGAGGCATTAGCAGATCTGTCTTATCTCTTATTCCCAGTGTTGCTCACAGACTTGAATCAGTTGGTAGGCTGACAGTCTGGGGGATAAAGCAGAAGAACAGATAGTGGATTCTCACGATTCTTCTCACAGTGGCATTACATCCTATCCACTGCGCAAATGGTATTTTTTATTAATAAAGTTGGAATTGAATTCATGAAATTCTAGCATCTAGCAGCTCACCTACAGAAAGGTCAGCCAAATAAGATCAAAGACAGTTGTCAAGCTTGAACAGTTATGTCTGGCAAGTCAAACACAGAGTGAAAAAGAAGTTAAATTTGAGGCATTGAAATAGAACACAGAGCTGGACCTATGGGGAACTGTGACCCCTCTGCAGGTACAAATGTCCCCCAGTACTGATCCAGGGAGGAGCTTCCAGGCTCTTAGAGGAAGCTCTGATTTCACAGGGGTGCAAGGTCCATGGGGAACCCTCAGTGATAAGATTTCTGATCTCCCCACTGGGAACAATTCTATCAATAAAGACAAAAAGCCCTTTGGCAAGAGCCTGTCACATGCACTTGGTAGGGGTATTGAGCTCTGCATGCTCAGAAAGAAGGGAAGAAGTGGAATTTGGAATCAGACATCATTGCTGTACCATGTACTAGCAATCATTATTAGCTGTGCAGCCTTGAGCATGGCCTGGGACCTCTCTGCACTTCAGTTTCTTCCTCTTTCAATTGTTCTTTCCAAGTTTACTTAGCTCACAGAATCATTTTGAAGCTCAGAGGAAACAACATATGCTGCATGCATGTCTGATGCTTCCATTGTGCTCATAATAATCATCACTGTCAATGTTTATGAGGCTCTCTTTCCCTGAAACTGCACCCACGTAGGGGGCAGATGACTGGAGTTCCATTCTAAATGGATTGCTTTTCATTGTGTTCGGTTTCCAGCACTGATCTTTGCAGAGCCAAAGTTGCATGAGCTCTTCCTACATTTTACAAAGTCCATCAAACCCAGAGGATAAGGGCTTGGGCTCTGCAGGTAGATAATCTTGGCTGAGATTTGCTCTGTCCTTTCCTAGCTGTGTGATTTTAGCAAGTTGCCAGAACTCTCAGGGCTGCAAGTTTCCCACTGTAAGATAAGGACAATAATGGTGCCCACCACAGAGCATTTTCTGAGGATTATCTGATGCCAAACATGGAAAATACTTTGATCTGTTGTTTGGCTTGTAGTGAATTCTTTGTATACAGTAGCTGCATTATTGTTGTTAGTATTATCAATAATTCTGAGGCCACTTGGTAGAACATGAGCCTCCCCATCCTCCTGAGCCTGGAGTTAAGGATCAGCTGGTCTGGTTGGAGCAGAATGCCAGAGGGGTATCAGTGAGAATGGATGTGAGTGGAGGTCGTATCCTTGCTTTGCTGAGACCCTCAGACTGGTATCCGAGTGAGGAGGAAAAAAAAAAAAGCAGACCACATCCATGTCTTCTCTTGTAGCTAAGGAGCACCAACCAGACTCCTGTGTGTTCTTCTTTTTGGTTTATTGATTAAAGCATATCTGTATGGTATTCCACATTCCAGGTAGAGGCCTCTGGAATTAAAAGAAAACATGTGAGTTCAGTAAATGTGTGTTTCTACTTTTTTTAGGGGAGTTCTGAAATCCCATGTCTGTTAGTGCTGCCAGGCAAAGTCAGCAAATGTGAATACTGAGTAGGAGTCAGCAAATACAGGTTCGTGTCTCTGCCCTTGGAACTTACTACTGTGAAGATTTGAGCAAATAAACTTCTCTTTCCCGATTTCAATGTCTCCTCTTGACAAAATAAATAAATAAATAAAAAGGAAGTGGAGGAGGTGATTTTGAATTCTCAATTCTAAAATATTCAAATTGCCATTTTGGGGATCCCTTGGCTTTCTTGGAATTTCTTAAAACCATACCACCAGTGATCCAGAGAGGGCAGCATAAGCCAGGGGTTACTCATGAAAGAAAAGAAACTTCTCTGAAGGCTTGCAATTGTCACTTTCAAAATCCCAGGATTGCGTTAAGATTGTAGCATTGCACTGACTGATTTCAGAACTGATGTTGTTTGGAAGTGGATCCAGATGAGTCACAGAGTCATCAATAAGTCAATATATGTAATATGAGTTTTAAAATGTACCCACTGCGAAGATGAAGTGCAGTTATTTCTCATTGATTTCCGGCCAGAATTCCTCTCATTAGAGTTTTTGTTTTCAAATAGGATTTTATTAGTCTCTTTTTCTTTTCTCCTAGAATAGCTGTAATCAAGCTTTTTTTGACTCATTCAGATTTGGGTTCAAATTTCCTGTTACTGTCCTTTTATTATCTGTGTTACCTTGGGCAAGCTGTTCGACCTCTTTCAACCTTTGTTTGCATGCCTGTAAAATGGTTTTTGTAAGCATTAAATGTGATAATTTACATAAAGAGCTTGCCACTAAGCCAGGTGCCTAGTACATGTTCAATAAACTGATTTTGAGCTGCAGTCTCTAGTAATTTAAAGCAAATTATTACTAATGGGATGGGAGCAGGGATGATATTAAAGTGGATTCTTAGAGGACCTTGGATGTAAAATTTTGATGCCAGTTTAGAATGGCACATAGCTCATGGTCTTTGTTGAGTGAGATTGTGGGTTCTAGTCTACCACCTGAGGCAGAATCATGTAGAAGGGAAAGTCTGTCATTACCCGAGGGTCTCTTTGGAAGGCTATTCAGCTTAAAAATGTGCTCAGATAGGATACATTTAATTTTCTGACTCCACGGGGGTGTTTGGCACCATTAGACTCACTGTGCCAGGGTCCAACAAACTTTTTCTGTACAAGGCCAAAAGGTACATTGAGGCCTGTGGGCCACAGTCTCATCTGGGTTGCAACTACTCAGCCCTGCCCACAGAACTTAACTTATGGCTACAGAAATTTGAATTTTGTAGAGTTGTAATGTGTTATAATAATTCTTCTCTTTGCTTCCCCTGCAATGCTTTATAATATGGAAGCTATCTTTAGCTTGTGGATTGTTCAGAAACACTTGGTGAACTGGACTGGACTCTCAGGCCCTACTTTGCAAACCCTTGATCCTTGCAGATTCAGGGTGTTCCTTGGAAAGGGCAGGCTGACGCTCAACTTTTTCCCAGGGCTATTGCGGAATAGCCATGGAACATGGCTTCCTATCCTACTGGGTTTAATGTCCTTAGATGGTAAAAGTTAAGTTCTTAATGCCATAGTTTTCTTTAAAATTTATTGACTTGGCAGGTTACAGAATAAATACATGCTCTTGTGGGAAAAATAAAAAAAGGTTAAAACATCATCAAATGAAAGTTCATGTGTTCCCCTCTCCATAAGCAAAAAATAATTACTATAATGGTTTGGGCTATATTCTTTTATATCTTTCTTTGAAAAACATCATAATGTTTTATTATTTTTTATAATTTTTTTCTTTCTTCTCCTTCTCCTCTTCACCCTTCCTTCTTCTCCTCCTCTTTCCTTCTTCTTTTACAAACCATCCTATGTTCTTTTTTAAAAAATTGTTTTTGTAGTTGTAGACGGACAGCATGACTTTATTTGTTTAATTTTTATGTGGTGCTGAGGATTGAACCAAGCACCTCACGCATGCTAGGTAAGCACTTTGCCACTGAGCTGCAGCCCCAACCCACATCCTTTGTTCTTTTAAACTCACTTTAAATTTTATTCAACAAATCTTTTTGGCAAAGCTAGTACATACCATGCATGAATTAGACTAAATGATATGAAATGCTTTTTATATACATATATATGTAAAATGTTACATATTTTTTTAGTTGTAGGTAGACACAATACCTTTATTATATTTTTATGTGGTACTGAAGATCAAACCAGTGCCTCATATGTGCCAGGTGAGCACTCTACCACTGAACCACAACCCCAGCCTTCATGAAATAGTTCTTAAACAACTTTTAAAAAAACTTTTGGGGCTGAGATTGCAGCTCGGTGGTACAGTGCTTGCCTCACATGCATGATACACTGGGTTCAATCCTCAGCACCACATACAAATAATAAATAAAATAAAGATATTGTGTCCATCTACAACTAAAAAACATTCTAAAAAACTTTTGTCTTTTTTATTACCATATATTCATTGTAAAAATTAATGGATTGGACTGCAACGTTTCCATACATGCATATAATCCTGCTTTGATCATGTCCACCTACCTTAACAATTTTTTATTTTGAAATAATTTTCGATTCACAAGTAATTGCAAAAATACAAAAACAAAACAAAACAAATAAACAAACAAAACAAACAACAGTATGGAGAGGTGTCCTATATATTTCTCTAGCATCCCCCTGTGGGAACATCTGATATACATTGTCCAAACCAGGAACTTGACTTCAGCACAGTTCAATTGACTAGTATATTAACCCTACTCAGATTTTATCGGTTTTTATAGATACTCATTTAAAAATTTTTTATCCATAAAAACAATATTAATCCATCCATTGATCCATCTCTATTGGACATCATTATTGATGCTTTTAGATCCAGGAGGCTGTACTTTTCTACTAGCACCTGTCCAACCCTTGTTTGGCTGTGGTTACTGGGTTTCTAACAGCTCTTTTCAAGTTTCACTTAGAAGGTCACTGCGGCAACACTTCAGAGAAATAATGCACAGCTCTTGACTCAGACATCCTGGAGAGTTTCCAATGATTCACACATGATACAAAGAGTGTTTTACTGCTAAATTTTTCACATTTGAGAATTTTTAGAAGTTATACAAAAGTACTAATGGCAACAGATTTTATTTATTTATTTTTTTATTTAAAAAAAAATTTTTGTAGTTGTAGATGGACACAATGTCTTTATTTTATTGGTTTGTATGTGGTGCTGTGGATCGAACCCAGGGCCTCATGCATGCGAGGCAAGCACTTTACCGCTGAGCTACAGTCCCAGCTCCGGCAACAGATTTTAATTGTCTATAATCTTTCTATTCAAAGTCAGATGTATTTTTTTTTTTAGGATTTTTTGGGGAGCAGGAGGTATGCGTGTGTTTCTGTATATACTTTTAAGTATTCCCACATTTATTCCTTACACTAAGGATAGTACTATATCCTTTTAAAAGATTAGTATGTAATGATAATTTCCTCAGGTCATTCAAATTTCTTTGAATAAGACATCCAGAATTATTAAGGTCAAAAAGGACATAGGAGATCAGATGGTAAAATGTCAGCATTTTCAGATGAAGAAATTCAGAGACCAGAAAGCCAGTTTGCTAATTTATAGCAAGAATTTTATCTACCAAGAAATCCCCATTTTAGTGTTTTTCATGGAAATAAATACTTGTCCTAAAGGAAAAATCTAATGTTAATCAGAGGTTTTGGTGAATATGTGAGCTCAGGAAAAGTTTTTCTTTAAAAATTTTTCAATGTTTTAAAATAACACATAATAATTGTACGTACCTATGGGGTACAATGTGATATTTCAATACATGTATATAGTGTGTGCTGAACAGATCAGGGTAAATTGGTATACCTATCACCTCAAACATTTATTACTTTGTTTTAGGAACATCAAAAATCCTGATGGCTATTATGAAGTATACAATTACTTCTTATCAACCATAGTTGCCCTATTCTACTATAGAACATTAGAAGTTACTCTTTCTATGTACTGCACCTCTGTAACCATTAAGCATCCTTTTTACATTCTCCCTTCTCTCTGACCTTTCCTAGTCTCTTGTAACCAGCCGTCTATGCTCAACTTCTCTGAGATCAACATATTTTGCTTCCTCCTGTGAGTGACAACATGCAGTTTTCATTCTGTGGTTAATTTATTTCACTTAATATGAAGTCCCCCAGTTCTATCTATGTTGCTTCAAATGACAGGATTTCATTCTTTTCATGACTGAATAATATTCCTTTGTATATTATATACATATCCCATTTTCTTCATCTGTTCCTCTGTTCGTGGCTACATTGGTGATTCCATATCTTGGATATTATGAAAGTTGCTGCATTAAACATAGGGGTACAACTATCACTTTGACATACTCATTTTACTTCCATTGGATATATATTCAGTAGTGAGGTTGCTGGATTATATGGCAATTCCATTTTTAGTTTTTTTGAGGAAACCTCATACTGCTTTCCATAATGGTTGTATGATTGTTCCCTTTTATCCAAATATTCACCAACATTTTTTTTGGTGGTCTCTTTGATTGCAACCATTTAAGCTGGAATGAGGTGATATTCTTTGAGGTTCTGATCTGTATTTCCCTGATGATTAGTGATAAGCATTTTTCTTATACTTGATGGCCATATGTATATTTTCATGGAGAAATGTCTATTTAGATCATTTGCTCATTTTTATTATTTTTTATTTTTGGACTTTCCTTTATTCAGCTATTATTTATTTATTTTATGAATTAAAGGATACATCTTAAAATTATAAAATAAAACATTTATTTATTTTGTAATGTAAGACACCCATTATACTATCCAGTGTAACACGTTGATACAACCACCCTTTAATAACTTCGAATTTCATCTACATGTAACCATATTTTCTTCTCCCTTACTATCTCCTTGATTCATCTAACCCATTAATCATTATCTTGAATATCATGTTCCTTTTCCCAACTTTCCTTTTTTGAAATTTTATTTGTTCTAATTAGTTATTCATGGCAGTGGAATGCATTTTGACACATCATACATAAATAGAGTATAAATGCTCATTCTTCTGGTGGTACATGATGTAGAATCACACTGGTCATGTAGTCATATATGCACATAAGGTAATAATGTCCAATTCATTCTATTGTCCCTCTTACCCAAAATACCCCACCCTCCCTTCACTCTTCTCTGCTTAATCCAAAGTACCTCTATTTTTCCCTAAGTCCCCCCCCCATTATGAATTAGCATCCATATATCAGAGAAAACATTCAGCCTTTATTTTTTTGGGATTAGCTTAGTTTGCTTAGCACGATATTCTCCAGCTTTATCCATTTCCTGGCAAATGCCATCGTTTCATTTTTCTTTAAGGCTGAGTAATATTCCATTGTGTATGTGTACCACCTTTCTTTTATCCATTCATCTGTTGAAGGGCATCTAGGTTGGTTCCATAGTTTGGCTATTGTGAAATGATCTGCTGTAAACATTGAAGTGGCTGCATCACTGTAGTATGCTGATTTTAAGTCCTTTAGGGATAAACTGGGGAATGGGATAGCTGGGTCAAATGGTGGTTCCATTCCAAGTTTTCTAAGGAATGTCCATACTGTTTTCCATGTTTGCACCAATTTGCAGTGCCACCAGCAGTGTATGACCATTCCTTTTCCCCACATCCTTGCCCAACATTTACTGTTGCTCATATTCTTGATAATTGCCATTCTGAATGGAGTGAGATAAAATCTTAGAGTAGTTTTGATTTGCATTTCTCTAATTGCTAGAGATGTTGAACATTTTTTCATATATTTGTTGATCGACTGTATTTATTCTGTGAAGTGTGTCAGTTCCTTTGCCATTTACTGAATGGATTCATTTGCTGAATTTTAAATTAGCTATCTATCTATCTATTTATTTATTATTTATTGTTATTGAGATGCTTGAGTTCAGGTTTCATATATAATCTGAATATTAATCCCTTGTCAAATGAACAGTTGACAAATCTTTTTCTCCATTCTCTAGGTTACCTCCTAACTCTGTTGATCTTTTCCTTTGCTATACAGAAGCATTTCAGTTTGCTGTGATTCTAATTTTCTAGTTTTGCTTTTGTTGCCAGTGCCTTAAGGGTCATATTTAAAAAAAGTCTTTGCTTATTCCAATATCCTGAAGCACTTCCTTTAATTTCTTTCAGAAGTGTCATAATTTCAGATCTTACATTTCGGTCTGTGGTTCACTTCAAGTTAATTTTGCGATAGAGGTAGGAGCACAAAGACTTCTCCTAAATAGGGTCCTAGTCTGAGGTTCTAGGTGGACATGATTTGGGGGCACCGTTCAACCCACTACAATCTCCCTCTCAAAACTGTTTCCTAGAAAGTTCGAGGAGTCTTCTGTCTTTGTCTGGTTGTTCTGTATGAGAGCCCAGAGCCTGGAGAATCTGAGGGTGAGGAGACAGAGAACATGGCAGCCAGGGGTCTCAACTTGCTCAGTTCCCATCCCTACCCACCAGCGTGGCTGCTTTTCCAAAGCAAGAAACTCACTGATGTTTCTCGTTGCTATTCTGTGCACAACACTGTAGCCCCCTGGAGTGCTTGCCTTCTGGGTTTTTAGCCTGCTCTAAAGAAGAAGTGGAAAAAACGTGCTCTTTGGTATCCTACAGCAATGTTAGTGTTTGCAAAATGTCTCTCCCATTAGACAAGTCCAATTTAAAACACAGATTAGATTTGATAAAACTGACCCAGGCTGGCTTTTCCCTTTGATGGTTTCAATTTCAGGCTTATCCATCACAAGTGATTACAATGTAACAGGCTTTTGACAGAACAGGGGTAGGAGTTTTGAATTCTTACCTGCAATTTCCAGCTCCCGGGGATAATAGCAGAGAGAAAAACAACAATAACTTAGTTGTAGCATATGAAAACATGCTGAATTTTCTCCTTGGGTTTTGATGCTCCTAGGCATTCGACAAGTCACTTTCCCTGAACAACAAATAAGCTCTAAGGTACCAATTATGAGCTGTATACAACCCTGCACATTTCTTCTTTTGCCTTAACTGCAAGTAGGCTTGGAACAGGGTGGTGGATTTAATGATTGTTTCTAGCAACTATTAGCCTAGGAGTCTACTATATTTAGGCCCCCTCTCTGTAGTTTTTACATTCTGTTTCTATTTCGTGGTTTTATTGTAGATGTGATTTTACATCCTCCTGGAGGCCTTTTCCCTCTGCTCTGGCTTCCAACACTGCTCTTTCTGATCTCTTTGATTGTTTCCTCTATTTTTTTTTTGTCTCTTCCACCTCCTCTGCCCACCTTTTAATGCTGATGATCCCCATGATTCCTGCTCTTCTCTCTGGACAGGCAGCTCTTGGATTTCTTATTCACTCTGAGGATTTTAACTGCTCCTTGGATACCGATGACTCCCAAATCAGTAACTCCAAAAGCACTCTTCCAAAATTTCATTCAAATACATCAACTGCTTATTAGGCGAGTAGTGTTTGTGTGTGTCCCAGGGGCACCTTGAGCTCCTTGCTTCTGAGAACTCCTCCCCTCTCTCTCCTAGACTTGCACTGCTGTTTTCTTTTCCCTGTCCCCAGTCTTAGCTGACCCTTAGGAAGTGGCTTGGTGTCTCAGGTGGGAACTAGGAGTAACTGAAGACTTTTACCCCTTTCTTACCCCACATTCAGCATCCATAACCTGTTATCTCTTCTCTGAACTGTTCTGAAACTGTCTATCACTCTTCATTTCTACTACCTCTAAACTTCAGACCTGGAAAACTCTTGGCTGGGTTGTTCTCCTATCCTGCTTTGGACTAAACTGTACCAAAATATTTCTGTAGTTTCTTCCTGCCTTAGAGTCAGAAGGAGACTTCTCAGCATGGAACAGCACGCTCCTGGACTTCTTTCTGCCCACCCTTCTCTGCTGCCACTCCTGGCCCCTGGGGTTGCCCACAGCTGCTCACCATAGACAGGGTGCCATGTTACTTCTTGCTTCTGTAGCTTCACTGTCACCATGGTGACCCAGGAATGTTCCAGGTCACCATTACTTGCTTGGCTAATTCTTACACAACTTGAACTGGGCTTAAGGGTTATTCATTCAATAAGCATCTAGGGAGTACCAAAGTATGCTTCAGGCAGCATTGGGGTCCCAGCGTTGAACAGGTACATGGGTACTCTGTCCTCATGGAGCTCCATCCAAACAAGACCTTTCCTGAACTGCCACATTGAGCCAGGTGTATCTCTCTGCTCACCGCTCCAGCAGCCTCCAGGTGCTACATCACCACCTCAGTCTGTGAGGCTGAAATAATCTTTTGACCTCTCTTCTCTAATGTACTGTGATTTCTTGATGGGAGTAGGGGCTGCGCCATATTCATCTCAGCATTCTTAGTGCCTGGAATGGTTCTTAGCACTGGATAGGTTCTCAGTAACAGTCCCTTGTCACTGAACTGTCAGTTATGAATAATTAACTCCATGTTTCAGAAGAAACTTGCTCTTCACATGGACGCTTTCCTTAACTCATCAGAATAGGCCTGCCATCCTAGTCACGCCCTGATAGCCAATGCTATTTCTTCATAGAATTTTGCACAATTGTAATTGGTTATCTTTTCAACTAGTTACATAACATTCTGGAGTTGCTTGATGATGGGGACCCTTCTGAGAAATGGGGACCTGTCTGAGGAATGCATGATTAGGGGATTTTGTTGAGTGTACCTTACATAAACCTTCAGGATACAGCCTACCACACCCCTGGGCTATGTGGAACTATTGCTCCTGGCCTGTCTTGAAGAAAAACAAGATCAAGTCGAGCACAAGAGAAAATGATGCCATGGAGACACATGGGGAACATGAGATGTCCTGGGGCTGCTGGGATCATAGGACATGCATGCTCTTTTATATAGCAGACTTTTTTTTAAGTAGGAGTACACTCTAAAATAACAATAAAGCTCTATTATAGCAAATACACAAGTCAATAACAAGTATGTGTTGTCAGGTATTATATATGATACATAATTGTATGTCTACACTGTCACATGACTGGTAGTGCAGGTTTGTTTACACCAATGTCACTGTAGGCAGGTAACGCATTTCATTATGCCATTATGACAGCTGGGACATCACTAGATCATGGAGATGTTTTGGCTCTGTTATCATCTCAGGGGACCATTGTTGTATATGTGGTTCCTTGTTGCCCAAAATGTTGCGATGTAGGGCATGGCTCTGTACTATTTTTTTTTTAAACTTGATTTTTGCAGTGAGTTGCAAATTCCTTGAGGTGTAAGGTATGACCAGCACAGTATGCAGCCTATAATAAGTGCCCAGTAAATACCTGTCAACTGAAAGACTGATCAATTCATGCTGGAAAATATCCTGAATGCACTCCTGGAGTCTATAGAAAAATTAGAGCTGAGAGTGCTGGCCCAGAGTCTCATTCCACCTACCTCTGCAATGTGGACATTGCTATGGGATAATGCTGGAGAGCAGATGAGTTTCCAATTAGAACCGTATCAAAACAGATATGCCTACGTAAATTATGCAAAAAAGGAAAGATGGTATCAAAGCATTAAACAGATCAGCTGAAATTCCAGACAGCCTTAAAATAACTATTTCAGGAGGTAGTTTTTTATTCTCCCACAGGAAATATATAACCATTTCTCTCTCTTTTCCTTCCCAGCATCCGAGATGACAAATTCCACGCAAAGTAAATCAAAAGAGGTAAAGGATCTGTGAAGTATTTGAAGTATCTGACTTAGATTTTAAAAATCCACAGTAGAGGTTTGCATAGATGGACTAGGTAGAACAGACTATTGCTAGGGGGAAAATGCATTGCAACTATTAAGGAATACTCAAATAATTTGTAGACTTGTACTTTGGGCAGAAATAATATTGATTGCCACTTTTACAAGTGCAGATGCTTTGAAAGAAAAACAAACAATATGTGTGTGTGTGTGTGTGTGTGTGTGTAATATATAACATGCAAAATCATTACGAGCTCCTTCTGTGTGGCCCAGGACTATTGATATTCTGCAGAATCAACACCTGCCACCAGTATTACTGTTCATTTCTGAGGGTTCCCTTCATTTATTTTTATTATTACAAAAATGATTGAAGTCACTTTCAGTGAAGAGTTCAGGCAGTACAGATGTCTGTGAAGGAAAGGGATCTCTCCTCAGAGACAATCTACTGTCCTTTTTGCCGCTGTCCCCATGGTCTCTGGCATTCTGTGTGTTGGAGAATGGGACAAGAAGGGAGGAAGGAAATTGAGTGTGGCTGGTCAGTGAGTGACGGGCTAGTTCCCACAAGATGCCTCCAGGCCAGGCTCAGAGCAGCACTTCTCAAATTTTTGGCGTCAGGGCCATTTGATTCTTCTAAAAGTTATAACTGAGAAATTTAAAAAATACTTACTGATTCATGTAAAGTCACAAATAACAAACCCATTCTGTATTAACATAAATAGTGTATGTTTGCCAGGCACGGTGGCGCATGTCTGAAATCCCAGTGCCTTGGGAGGCTGAGGCAGGAGGACCACAAGATCAAGGCCAACCTCTGCAAATTAGTGAGACTCTGTCTCAAAGCAAAAAGAAGGGTTGGGGATGCAGCTCAGTAGTAGAGTGCTCCTGGGTTAAATCTCTAGTACTACAACAACAACAAAATATATATATATATATATATATACACACACACACATATATATGTGTATTTTATGACAACTGGCTATATTTTTTCCAACTAAAAAATAGTGAGGAAAATGGCATTGTTTTTACATTTTTACAATTCTCAGTAATGTCTGACCTAATGGGAGATGTAGGGAACCTCACACCTGCTTTCCACATCCTGTGTGAGGGAGAGCCTCGGATGATGTCATTACCCGTCACATAACCTCTGGGGAACTCCACTCATGACAGAAAGACAGTGAAGGTGGCAAATAACATCCCCGAGAATCATTCTGATATCATGGGCTCCCTGACTCCACTTTAAGAACCATTGCAGTAGAAAATTTTGAAATTGAGCTCCATTTTCTCTTACATCTTATTTTCTCTAGAAGCCAAAGTCAGCCATGAAGAGAACTGCACAGGGCCCCAGGGAGCTCACAGGATTTAGGCAGTGGTCGAGAAAGAGATTTGACATAGCCCACGGCATGGCTACTTTTCATCCTCCGACCCCTGAGCCCTATGGCCCCTTATGCCTGATGTCTAAGACTTAGGAAAATTCAATGATATGAGTAAAATGTTTCAGGTCTTCAGAAAAAAACTTTAAAAAAAATCTAGTTTGTATGACTGACTTTATTTGGACGTTGAGACACATTGGGTAAAATGGGGTAGTAAGTGGTCAATGGCTGGAGATTGGAAGGCATGATGGGGACAGATGTGACCCTGTGGTGTTGACATTCTGAAATGAGTGGGCCAATTAATCACCCTGCCTGTGTCTCACCAGGACCACAGGACCAACCTGGTGGTGATCATCACTTCCTGCCTGGGATTCGTGCTGTTGGCATTGGTGGCCACGTTTCTCCTGCGAGGTACGCCCGACAGGACCAGTGAGGTGGAGCCCTTCAGAGCAGGGTGACTCTAGCAGGACCCCACAGTTCGCACTCTTTGCTTCCTGTCTCTATCTTCCATCCTCAAATAGGCTCATCTCTTATCACAGTCCCCATCCCAGCCAGGGAGGTAACAGGGAAACTCATCTCCATAAGGTACTAATGGCTATGAGGATTGTCCTCCTGGTAGAGTTTTCGTTTGAAAAAAAAAAAAAGATAAACAAGAGCACCTTCACTGATTGGTCTCTTACTCTGTGTGCTTCCTGACCTGGGACTCTTGAGGACCTAGTCTTTCCATCTCCCTTACTGCCTTAAGTGGCAAGTGCTATTATCACTGCATGAGTGATCAAGCTGAAGAAACCCTTTGCTAGGATTGCCCCAGGAAGAAAACCATGAATGATCTTGGGCTTCCGGATTTCCTAAAAACAGGCTTTCTTAACCCAGGGGCAACAAATGGCCATCAGTGGGAGATGTGAATCCCTGGAAATCCTTACAAAAGTGTTCATATGCCCAAACCTGCATTTTTCAGGGGACAGGGTCCATTGTTTGTAATAAATTTTCAAGCTGGTCTGTGACCTTGCACTCCCACCCTCGCCCCACCAAAGGGATACAAAGACACGAAATACAGGGTTTATGGTTTTCTTGAAAAGTATAGACACATGGCTGTAACTGGCACCCTTAGTAAAATGGAGAGAAATTATTGTTTCAGGGCAGTCAGTCACCAGATGAGACTAGTAGCCATCTCAGCTGGTTCTGGCAAGAGTGAAATTTGTGTATTTCAACACCTGCCCCAGGTGAACACTACAAAAGGGAATTTGGAACTTCATGGAAGCCAACAGCCATATTGGCTGTCATACAAAGTAATGGTTATGGTTTTGGGGAAATTCTGGGTATATCTCATACTAAAGTGTTTGAAAACCCAAATGAATACTTCTGGGCATGCAGATGGCTTATCAATGAAGCAGCTCCACGGTTGCCCCCTTGAGGGAAAAGCTGAGTGACTCAGAGTTTCTCCTCGGGCATAGAAAACAGCAAGCTTGATCTAGGGACAGGAGTGGCTTCCTGGCCAGCGCCCATCCTGAGGCCTCCCTTTGAGCTCTCTGGAAGGAGAGAGGGCTTTCTCCAACACCCCACTCATTCTAGCACCACTACACTCCTCATATTGTGGCCTTGTCTTTCCAGGGAAAGTCGCGAAAACCAATTGTTTGCAGAAACACAAGAGGTAATTCATCTTGCATGACTGATTGTTGTAATGATTACACAAGCTGTTACAAATGATTAGATCCTACCCAGTGGTTTAATGACTCATGCTTGTGTTCTGATTAAACACAGCATTGGAGAGATGTGGTATTAGAGGTGAAAAAGATGTGTGGGGATTTAGCTCATATTAACCTCGGTCTCAGTTAATACTATACGTGTAAAAAAGGGAAATACAAAGGCAGGTGGCATTAATAGAAGTGTAGCATGCAAAAGAAAGAAGGTGATATGTCACTGTACTCTACGCTTGAACTTTGCTCAACTCTGGGTGACTTATTTTAAAAATATCTTGTTAAATTGGAGTTTACTGAGAGGAGAGTTGGGAGGGTGGACAATGAAGGAAAAAAAACATTTAGAATATTATTCTTGGGATTTCATTCCTCTGCCCATTTAGACCATGGAAGCAGGGGTTTTGTTTGTTTGTTTGTTTGTTTTTATAAAGATGGTGTTTGAAGAGTCTCTGGAAATCAATTTTATATATCTGACTTGTTCTATAGCTTTTTGGGAAATAAAGAAAAAGATTTGGTGTAGGTTGCTGATGAAGGTCTTGCTTTCATTAATTCATTGTATTGAGAACTCAATGTTTATTAACAAATAAGCATTAACAAGCTGGGAGACGGAGGCTCAGCAATGTGACTTTCCAACATCATACTTGTGGTCCTTTTGATAAATAAATGCATTTAGACCGTGATTTTATATTTTGTTTTGCTAAAATAGTTCAATTTCTTATAATAGACTGGCAAACGCCCTTTATGTCCTGCAGTCTCAGTTTTCCTATCTGTAAAATGAGAAGCTTGGACAGGAGGGACTCCAAGCACTGTTTACTCTAATGGCCTTGGTCAGTTGCAGGGTAATTTAGCCAGCATCTGTAGTCTATGTGTGTGTGTGCGTGTGTGTGTGTGTTTTCCCTGCTCTTAGTGTTTTCCCTTACCAGTTTTTCTTCTTTTTACAGTTTAGACAACCTTGGAGAAAGCAAAAATGTCCTCAATGACATGCACCACGAACAGGACGATGAAGATGGGCTTTTTAATCTCTAACTTGCTACTTTTTCTTAGGATTGAGCAAGGCCCTGACACTTGAAATTTCCACTTAAGTCTTGTGATGTTTTAATTTTTTTTTTTTTAAGTTTCAACTATTCCATTGATATCATGGGTCCAGTTTTATTTTAATTTCACACATGAAAGGTTGTTCAGAGACCACATCTTCTCTGGCCCGTGCTTTAGTCATCTTGGTAGCATCGCTGCTAAATGACTTTCCATACAATACTTGAGTAACCTCATTACCACACCACAGGAGGAGTTCAGCCAATCTGTGGGCAGTTCTGAGATTAAGAAATATTTGAAGCAAAGTCTGTCTCCAGATAGCATGTGCTTATTGGTCCTAGATGAATTCTTTGAGGTACAGAGTACATGTCCAATCTCTTCTACCTGGAACCTCTCCGGAGAATTGAAGGAGAACTTCATGTCTCTCTCTATTGCCTTGTTTCTGAGACATGATTTCTGGCCCCTTCACCACCCTAGTTGGTTTCATGTTATACATGTTTGTATCTTTACTTTTTCTGCTCAGCTTTCTGAGTTCAGGGTCCCACTGCAGGTATTGTCTGAGCAGCCCAGGATCTGTGCTTCATTAACAATGCAGGAATGATGTGGAATCACACCATCACTTTGATTCATTCCTGAAATTCCCCAGTTTTTTTCTGTTCTTTTCATGTTGTAGTATCTTTAAAGGTGACTGTAGTGTCTTATATTAACTCTTGATTGGGAAATTTAATTTTGGCATCAGCCAGAGTCCATCAGAGCCAAATGTGGTGAATGACAGGGATGGTGCCTGGATGGGACAGCAGGCAATCCAAGTACATAGCTTTAAATAAATTCACGGCAATTTTCTCCTCAGTAAGAACATGTTTATTTTAAAACGTTAATGATACTAGCATGAGAAACCCTAAGAGAGAGATCAAAACTAACAGTTGTTGAATGAATAGTGTAAACATGTGTGCCAGAGTGAGAGATGCTTCTGGCTTGCCAGTGGAGAAGGTAAAACTGATCTAAAGGGTATTTCTCAGAAGTGCTTCCCAGCATGTTTGGGGTAACAGCACATTGATGGCATAAGCACATAGTCCTTCAAGTCAACATCTTTTGGATTTCTACTCTACTGACATTACCTTTAGGAAAGAGAAAAAAACACCAGTCTCATGATTTGACCGATACAGCCTATAAGCTCCTTGTCCTCTTAGTTCACAGGACACTGATCCATCCAGCAATTAATAAAAATCCCCTGCTTGGCAGGTGAGGTGGAGCATGCCTGTGATCTCAGCAGCTCAGGAAGCTGAGGCAGGAGGATCTCGAGTTCAAAGCCAGCCCCAGCAACTTAGCAAGGCCCTAAGCAACTCAGTGAGACCTTATCTCTAAATAAAATTAAAAAAAAAAAGGGCCGAGACATGGCTGAGTGGTTTAAGTAACCTTGAGTTCAATCTCCTGTACAAAAATAAAAAAATCCCCCTCCCACAAGCACATTTGGAGAACAATGGGTCCCTGAGCAGCCTGGCTCATTCAGTCGGTGTTTTGCAGAATGACTGATATGGCCCAAGCCAGAGAAGCAACTAGCAGAGGATTCGTGGTTCCTTAGGTTTTGTTGGTTGCATTAGTCTTGACATGAGCTTAAGATTCTAATAACAACTGACCAGTGTGCTGAACTCAAACAATTATTTAGAGGGGCTAGGGTTGTGGCTCAGTGGTAGAGCACTTGCCTGGCATGTGTGAGGCACTGGGTTCGATCCTCAGCACCACAGAAAAATAAACAAAATAAAGGTATTCTGTCCATCCACAACTAAAAAAAAAATTCAACAAAACATTTATTTAGAAACAGAGTCGGGATTGGGTCTAAAGTCAGGTTCAGGGTCTCAATTTCCCCATCTAGAAAATTGAGATGGGGCTAGATGACCCAATAAAGGTAGTCAGGTTGTAATACTGTGTGAGTCAATGATTCGCCCATCTTTTTTTTTTTTTTAATATATTTTAGTTGTTGATGAATCTTTATTTTATTCATTATTATTTATATGTGGTGCTGAGGATTGAACCCAGTGCCTTACGCATGCTAGGCAAGCACTCTACTACTGAGCTACAGCCCCATCTTAATTCGCCCATCTTAATTTAGCCCGTGCCCCTGTCCATCTTCCATAATGACCATCAGTGATTATCAACTTGGGTCTGATTAGAAGAAGATAGAAAATACCTCTGAAACAAAACACTTAAGCTCAATGACTGTTTTTCTTCTTTGCAAGAAGCCATCTTCAATCACTTCCTAAATATTTTTCTGAAACTCCTGGGTCAAAAAAAGAAACATTTCCATATGCAATTATAGTATTGAACTGGTTATGGCCTCCAGGAACCTTTAGCCTAGTAGTTCTCAGTCCTTCTCCTCCCTCTCCCCTTCCCCTCTCTCTTTCCCTCTCCCCTCCCCCTCCTCATCCTCCTCTTCCCTCTCCTCTTCCCCTCTGCTTTCCCCCCTTCCCTCCTCACTTCTTCTGCCCCCTCCTCCTTCCTCTTCCTTCTCCTCTCCTTCCTCCTTCTCCTTTTTATAATGCCAATTTCTGAGTCCTACCCTTTAAAACATTATTTCAGTCCAGAGTGTGACTTGGCCATCTGTTTTTTTTTTGTTTGTTTGTTTTTTTTAAATGTCCCAAAGTAGTCCTAGTAGGTACCTAGGGCTGAGAACTGTTCTAGCCTGGTGATTCGCAAACCACACACTCAGACCAGCAACTTTAGCACCATCTGAACTTGTTAGAAATGCAAATTCTTACCCTCCCCTCCCCAACAACTAAATCAGAGGTTCTGGGAGTGGAGCCCAGAGGTCTGTGTTTTAACAAGCCCTCCTGGTGATTCTGATGCATCTTGGAGTTTGTGAAATCTTACAGCATAATCATCCGTAACAGTTGGATTGAGATTTCAAGCAAAAATTCTGCCTCTACCATGAGCCTGGCCAGACAGAGGGTTTAGAGTTTCTAGCACCAGCAGGTAGAAGTCCTGTTGCTTCCCCTCACTGAAGCTGTCACTGTAGTGCTGCTGGGACTCTTGCAGTAGCTTTCTAACTGTAACCACCACACTCCTTTTGCGGTGACAAAACTTTCTTTTCTCCATGCAGATCTGAGATCTCTGTCTCCTGGATTCCAGCCCTTCCCATCTACAGCCCTCAGTCCTAGATAAGATAAGCAGGTTTAGGCTCTGCCTGAGGCACAATGACAAACTGGTCACAGGCCAGGTAACTGCTAACAGTTGAGTAAGGCAAGGGGAGATCATGTGGCCTATGGCAGTTGGAGTGTATGTGTGTCCAGTTAAGGGCACGAAAATGCCAAGTTAGTTAAAACAATGTCCCAGGCAAACAATGCATGGCTGTGGGCTCCAAGGTAACCTGTTTGGGAGTAGGAGTCAGAGGTGTTTTTTTTTTTTTTTCTAATTAGAACAGATTTAAAAAATAAAAAAAAGAGGTGAGTTTTTTAAATTAATTAAAAATATATATAATGCTGAGACTCCTTGATCAGAGAAAGTTGTTGGTGGAATTGTTCTGGTTCTCTCCTCATGTAATTGGGATGAATTGGTAGCTGTCTCCAAATTCCTAGTATCTATCATGTGTGGGGAGGGGAAATCCAGGAGAGACAATTGCTTCCCACAAGGAGCTTAAAGTCTAAATGAGACCAAATGCATGTGGAAAGTGCCATGCAATGGAATCATGCCATTTCCCAGTTTCCTTGAGGCAAGACTTTGAGGCAGCACATGGCTCTTGTAGTTGATGGTTATGGGTAAGTCCAAAATCCAACCTTGCAGATTCAAAGCAACCTCTTTAGCCTTGACCTTGGGCTTTCTAGGCTAAATGAAACAGGCAACACACAAACTGTAATGAGCATTTTCTGTATTCTCGATATTCTACCAAGTGTTTCAAAGCCATTATCTCACTGGATCCCCGAAGAAGCATCAGTGAAACAGATATATTCCCCCTGCTTTGGAGCTGAGAAAACAAAAGCACAGGCAGGTAAAGGAGCTTGCCCAAGGTCACAATGTCCAACCTCTGGAATTGGAACAGGGTTGAAAGATTCTGCACTCTTGACCACTACCCTGCACTTCTCAGCATGGACTCTAATTTACGACTTTTTGCATAAGGCTCTGAGGCACTGACCTGCATTGGACCCAAGTAGACTTTAGTTTGCTCAGATCCACGGGAACCTGAGTGTATATCGATGGTTTGATGGTTCTCCAATCCCAGCCCCTTTGTAGCTCCGTCTTCCTTTTTCCTCATATTATTGACTCAGAATCTGATTTGCATTTGCAGAGGAAGCAGCAAGTGGAGAACCTGGCAGAAACCTTAATGATGCCAAGTGGGACACATTGAATGGGAATGTGTTGAACTAACTCATGAAGAGCTGAAGCCAGCTGTCAGCAGGCTTAATGAAAGGTTAACAGGAAATCAGCAATGGGTGGCTGGGGAGAGTCTTTGTCTCTCCAAAGAAAATAAAAAGTTGAGAAGAAGGCTCCCTGGATGGAGGCAGGAGCAGAAGGAGGAAGCCACTGGAAACCACAAGTCTGACTCTAGGAATAGTGTTTCATTTAGATTTGTAAACATGTTACAGTATTTAAAAAAAAAAGTTCTGTGAGTTCTCAGTGTTTGAGCATCAAAGGACAGTGCGGGGAAGGGGACGTGTTCTGGAATAAGATGAATGCTACTGCTGTTTTGAAGGAGCCTGCAGGAGAGGGGTGCCCAAATGACTGCTCATGGAACAGAAGGTGGCTTCACTCTGCCTGACCTGAAAAAGTAGTGTCATGCAGTTATGTGCATGACTCAGGTTGCACACGGAGTAGCAGAGGCGGGGAACAGGAAAGATCCTCACACATGCTTCAATTCAACCCCTGTTTTTTAGCTGAAGAAACTGAGGCCAGGCAGGGATTGGGTTGCTGCTCCAGGTCACAAAGCAAACCAGAGCTTGAAGGGGACCTACTCTGTGTTCTCCAGGCTTACCTCTGTGGCTGTCAAAAACTCAATACTTGGATTTTTCAAAGTTCAACTGCATCTGCCTGGTTATTGCCCTCCTGAGAGTGACAGCCACTGATCCATGAGGTTCTTGTGGCAACTCAGCATTTTTTTTCCCCTTAACTACAACCACCAAGCCATCTTTCCCAGCTTTCTGCTGACCTGTGGTGCACTGCTGCTCCCATAAAGAGGAAATGCAAAGCAGAAGAGTGAAGCTTTGCTACTCTCTTGCCCCCTGACTACGATGACCCATTTGTCCAAGTTTGCCTGGGACGTTGCCACTTTTAAAACTCAAAGTTCCATGTGTTGGAAACCCAATCCCTCACCCCTAGTCCAGGACAAACTGTGATGGTTGATCAATCTAAGTCCATAACTAGAGATCAAAGGCAACTGCTTTCCCAGTCCTTTTACTCACAGGCCCTCCACTTGATTTGGTGGTAGTAACCGATTTTCTTGTGACTGTATAGATGGTCCCAAGTAGAATTTAGCTTGCTCTGATCCAGTGTTAGAATAGAATACTACCAGATCTAGGTTCTAGACCCTTGCTATTCAAAATGTGGGGCTCAAACCACTGGTATTTTCTCTTGGGAGCTTACTAGAATTCAGAGTCTCAGGCTTTAGTTTAAACCTACTGGATTAGAATCTACAGTATAACTTGTAAAATCTGCAAGGGACTCACATGCATATTTCAGTTTTAGAAGCACTGGTCTAAAGCATTGATTTTCAGTCCCGGTGGCATGTTGGAATCACCTAGGAAGCTTAAAAATCCTGCTTCCTGGCTTCCCTCTGAGGTCCTGATTTGATTGGCATGGGAGAGACCAGGCATTAGGAGTTTGTGAGCACCTCAGATGATGTCAGCAGTGTTCACAAACCACTGTTCTAAAGGCAGGAAAGCTTTACACCAGGAAGCGATGCTGCTAATTAATTAGGATAAAGCTTGGCTTAAAGTTACAAGCTTATGTGGTTTTAGTGCCCTCAACTGATTTTGCTCAAGGAAACGATCAATAAAATTGCTGAAAAAAAAATTTGAGAAGCCAAGATAATGACCAATTATTATGAAAGAGGCTTATTAAAGTAACTAACAGCCAAGATGTAATGTTTGGTCTTTGGACATGATAATGAGAAAACAGAAAAGATAAACAAGGAAGGAATGTCTGAGGGTCACGATAGGGGTATCCATCTGTTTAGAAGACAGCACAGGGATAATGAAGCGACAGTAAGATTATAAGAGAAATGTGGGGGGATTGGTTAAGTGGAAATCTTGGTTGCAGAACTGGGAGCATGGTAAAGAGACAACTGACTGCCTTCTTGTACCTTAATACTCCTGTTGGAAAGTAGATCGGCATTCATTGTCTCATTAAGATGGCATTCAGCAGTAAGAGAAACTAAAAATAGTGACTTAATTACTAAAAACTCTATTTCATATTACTAGAAGCCTGGACTTGGGGCTCTCTTGGGGCTGGTTCATCAGCTTCCAGGATGAATTTTAGAAAGGTTTCTGCGACTTTCTTGGTTCTTCCCTCCTGACTGCAGGATGGGCTGCTACAGCTTTGATAGGGTCCACAAAAAACATTCCATGAGGGAAGAAAGGAAGTGATGAAGGGGACTTTTCCTCTAATATAACTTTTTACCAAAAGGAGAAATTGCTCATAGAAATTATTAAAGATTTCTCTGTCTATTTCATTGTCCAGAATCATGTCACAAAAACAGCCTTGGGAAAAGGGATTGAGATTACCAGGATTAATTTATACCAATCACAATTCATCTCCTAGGCCAGACACATTTATGGTGCATCTTATGATTCCAAATGACTGGAGCATTTCTGAGGTAACTCAAACAAAAAGAGAAATGGGAAAAATGTGTGGAAGTTTAGTGTACATACCTTGAAACTTTGCAACTATACCTTTGATGGAAGCATCATAAGTCAACAGAGGAATGGAGCTGATATATCCAGACCTGGTAGGGAAGGCAAATTATGGCAAGAATTTGTAGTTACAATGGAATGTCACAAGCTTGACAGAGAGCAGTTGGCTTTATCAAAGTCCAATGTTGCAGAAATGAAAATAATCCCACCTTCTATTTGTACACTGCTTCATATTTTCTCAATATTTCAAATGTACAGTAGTGCTCTAAGTTTGAGGAAGGGCAAATCCTCATTTTATAGGGGGAATAAGTGGAATCACAAGAGAAGCAGATTCAGATCCCCCCCCCCATTGTTAAGGAGAACCAAATATCCTGAATCATTCTTTTTTTTTAAATTAATTTATTTAAATGCATTTCAAGTCATAGCACATATATAGAGCTCAGTTTTTCCATTTCTCTGGTTGCAAACCAGATAGAGTCATACCATTTGTGTCTTCATACATACACCAAGGGTAGTGATGCTGATCTCAATCAACCATCATTACTATACCCATTCCCCTTTCCCTCCCCACCTCCCCCCACCACATCTAGAGTTCCTCCATTTCTCCTATGTTCCCCATTCCCACCCCCTTATGTATCAGCATCCACTAATTAGAGAGAACATTCGGCATTTGTTTTTTTGGGATTGGCTTACTTCACTTAGCATAATGCTTTCCAGTTCCATCCATTTGCCTGCAAATGCCATAATTTTATTCTCTTTTATTGCTGAATAATATTCCATTGTGTATATGTACCACAGTTTCTTTATCCATTCATCTATAGAAGGGCATCTGGGTGGCTTCCACAGTTTTGCAATTGTGAATTGTGCTGCTATACACATTAAAGTGGCTGCTTTACTGTAGTGTGCTGTTTTTAAGTCTTTAGGGTATAGGCCAAGGAGTGGAATAGCTGGATCAAATGGTGGTTCCATTCCAAGTTTTTAAAGAAATCTCCATACTGCTTTCCAGATTGGTTGCACCAGTTTGCAATCCCACCAGCAATGTTTGAGTGTACCTTTTTCACCACATCCTTGGCAGTACTTATTGTTGCTGGTATTTTGGATAGCTGCCATTATGACTGGGGTGAGATGAAATCTGTGAGTAGTTTTGATTTGCATTTCTCTAATGGCTAGAGACGTTGAACATTTCTTCATATATATGTTTATTGATTGTATATCTTCGTCTGAGAGGTTTCTATTCAGCTCCTTAGCCCATTTATTGATTGGATTGTTTATTTTTTTGGTGTTAAGTTTTTTGAGTTCTTTATATATCCTGGAGATCAGTGGTCTATCTGATGTGTGTGTGGCAAAAATTTGCTCCCAGAATGTAGGCTCTCTGTTCACTTCATTGATAGTTTCTTTTGCTGAGAAGAAGCTTTTTAGTTTAAGTCCATCCCATTTATTGATTCTTGCTTTTATTTCTTGTGCTATAGGAGTCTTGTTAAGGAATTCGGGGCCTAATCCAATGTGATGAAGATTTGGGCCTACTTTCTCCTCAATTAGACGCAGGGTCTCTGGTCTAATTCCTAGGTCTTTGATCCACTTTGAGTTGAGTTTTGTGCATGGTGAGAGATAGGGGGGTTTAGCTTCATTTTATTGCGTATGGATTTCCAGTTTTCCCAGCACCATTTGTTGAAAAGGCTATCTTTTCTCCAATGTGTGTTTTTGGCACCTTTGTCTAGTATGAGATAGCTGTATTTATGTGCATTACTCTCTGTGTCTTCTATTCTGTATTATTGGTCTATATGTCTATTTTGGTGCCAGTACCATGCCGTTTTTGTTACTATTGCTTTGTAGTATAGTTTAAGGTCTGGTATTGTTATGCTTCCTGCTTCACTCTTCTTGCTCAGGATTGCTTTGGCTATTCTGGGTCTCTTATTTTTCCAAATGAATTTCATGATTGCCTTTTCTATTTCTATAAGAAAGTCCTTTGGGATTTTAATTGGGATTGCATTGAATCTGTATAGCGCTTTGGGTAGTATGGCCATTTTAATAATAATAATTGATTCTGCCTATCCAGGAACATGAGAGGTATTTCCATCTTCTAAGATCTTCTTCAATTTCTTTCTTTAGTGTCTTGTAATTTTCATTGTAGAGATCTTTCACCACTCTTAGTACACTGATTCCCAAGTATTTTATTTTTTTGGAGGCTATTGAGAATGGAGTAGTTTTTCTAATTTCTCTTTCAGAGGACTCATTGCTGATGTATACAAATGCATTTGATTTATGGATATTTATTTTATATCCTGCAACATTGCTGAATTCATTTATCAGTTCTAGAAGTTTTCTGGTGGAACTTTTTGGATCCTCTAAGTATGGAATCATGTCGTCTGCAAATAATGATAATTTGAGTTCTTCTTTTCCTATTCGTATCCCTTTAATTTCCTTCCTCTGTCTGATTGCTCTGGCTAGAGTTTCAAGGACTATATTGAATAAGAGAGGTGAGAGAGGGCATCCCTGTCTTGTTCCAGTTTTTAGAGGGAATGCTTCCAATTTTTCTTCATTTAGGATGATGTTGGCCTTAGGCTTAGCATATATTGCTTTAACAATGTTGAGGTATGTTCCTACTATCCCTAGTTTCTCTAGTGTTCTGAACATGAAAGGGTGCTGTATTTTGTCAAATGCTTTCTCTGCGTCAATTAATAGAATCATGTGATTCTTATCTTTAAGTCTATTGATGTGATGGATTACGTGTATTGATTTCCATATGTTAAACCAACCTTGCATCTCTGGAATGAACCCCACTTGATCATGGTGTACTATTTTTTTTAATATGCTTTTGTATGTGATTTGCCAAAATTTTATTGATAATTTTTGCATCTACATTGTTCAGGGATATTGGTCTGAAATTTTCCTTTTTTGACGTGTCTCTGTCTGGTTTTGAAATCAAGTTGATACTAGCCTCATAGAAAAAGTTTGGAAGGGTTCCATCCATTTCTACTTCATGGAATAATTTGAGGAGTATTGGATTTAGTTCTTCTTTTTAGGTCTTGTAGAACTCAGCTGAGAATCATCTGGTCCAGGGCTTTTCTTGGTTGGAAGGGTCTTGATGGCCTCTTCTATTTCCTTGCTTGTAATTGATCTGTTTAAGTCATGTATGTCCTCCTGGTTCAGTTTGGGTCATATGTCTCTAGGAATTTGTCAGTGTCTTCAGGGTTTTCTATTTTACTGGAATATAAGTTTTCAAAATAGTTTCTGATTATCCTCTGTATTTCAGCAGGGTCTGTTGTGATATTTCCTTTTTCATCACAAATTTTAGTAATTTGGGTTTTCTCTCTCCTTCTTTTTGTTAGGGTGGCTAAGGGTTTGTCAATTTTGTTTACTTTTTCAAAGAACCATCTTTTTGTTCTATCAATTTTTTGAATTGTTTCTTGAGTTTCAATTTCATTGATTTCAGCTCTGATTATAATTATTTCCTGTATTCTACTTCTTTTGGTGTTGCTTTGTTCTTCTTTTTCTAGGGCTTTGAGTTGTAGTGTCAAATCATTGATTTGTTGATTTTTAGCTCTTTGAATATATGTGCTTAAAGCAATGAACTTTCCTCTTAGCACTGCCTTCATAGTGTCCCAGAGATTTTGGTATGTTGTATCAGAGTTCTCATTTACCTCCAAAATTTTTTTTTTTATCTCTTCCCTGATGTCTACTGTTACCCATGCATTGTTCAATAGCAAATTATTGAGTCTCCAGGTGTTGTAGTGGCTTCTTTTTTTAAAACTGTCATTGATTTCTAGTTTCAGTCCATTTTGGTCAGATAGAATGCAGGGTAGTATCTCTATTTTTTTGTATTAACTAAGACTTGCTTTGTGGCCTAGCATATGATCTATTTTGGAGAAGGATCCATGTGCTGCTGAGAAAAATGTGTATTTGCTTGTTGAAGGATGGAATATTCTATATATATCCTTTAAATCTAGACCATTGATTGTTCTATGAAGTCTTGTGGATTCTTTGCTTAGTTTTTGTTTGGAAGATCTGTCCAGTGGTGAGAGAGTTGTGTTAAAGTCACCCAACACTATTGTGTTAGGTTCTATTTGGTTCTTGAATTTGAGAAGGGTTTGTTTGACGAACATGGCTGCCCCATTGTTTGGAGCATAGATATTTAAGATTGTTTTGTGTTGTTGATATATGATTCCCCAGTATGAAATGACCTTCTTTATCCCTTTTCACTAACTTTGGTTTGAAGTCTACTTTATCTGAAATGAGGATGGAGACTCCTGCTTGTTTATGCAGTCCATGTGAGTGATAAATTTTTTTCCATTCTTTCACCTTCAATCTGTGAGTATCTCTTTATATGAGATGAGTCTCTTGGAGGCAGCATATTGTTGGGTCTTTTTTTTTTAAATCCAATCTGCCGGTCTGTGTCTTTTAATTGCTGAGTTTAGGCCATTGACATTCAATGTTATTATGGAGACATGGTTTTTATTTCTAGACATTTTGGTTTGTTCTTAGTTTTTAACTTGACTGGGTTTCTCTTTTGATTGACCTTTAGTGTAGCTCCTCCCTCTGCAGGTTTTCATTGTTGTTTTTCATTTCCTCCTCATGGAATATTTTACCAAGAATGTTCTGTAGTGCTGGCTTTCTTGCTGTGAGTTCTTTTAATTTTTGTTTATCTTGGAAGGTTTTTATTTCATCATCAAATCTAGAACTTAATTTTGCTGGATATAAGATTCCTGGTTGGCATCCGCTGTCTTTTAGTGCTTGGTATATGCTTTGCCATGATCTTCTTGCTCTCAGGGTCTGGGTTGAGAAGTCTGCAGTGATCCTAATTGGCTTCCCCCTATATGTAATCTGATTCCTTTCTCTTGTGGCTTTTAAGATTCTCTCCTTATTCTGAATGTTAGGCATTTTCTTTATGATGTGCCTTGGTGTAGGTCTGTTGTAGTTTTGTACATTTGGTGTCCTGTAAGCCTCTTGAATTTGGTAATCCAATTCATTCTTCATATTTGGAAAGTTTTCTGATATTATTTCATTGAATTGATTGCTCATTGGTTTGGAATTCTATGCCTTCCTCTATCCCAATAATTCTTAAGTTTGGTCTTTTAATGTTATCCCATAGTTCCTGGATGTTCTGTTCATGGTTTCTTACCATCTTTGCTGTGTGGTCAACTCTATTCTCAAGGTTAAATATTTTGTCTTCAGTATCTGAGGTTCTGTCTTCTAAGTGGTCTAATCTGTTGGTGATGCTTTCTATTGAGTTTTTAATTTGGTTTATTGTTTCTTTCATTTCAAG
>PVHX01008049.1:0-86370 GCA_004024805.1 Geosciurus inauris
GAGCATGGGGACAGCAAGGGTGATGGAATATGATGGTCATAATAACCCTAACTTTATGTATGACTGCATATATGATGTGATTCTATACAACTTACAACTAGAGAATTGATATGTTATCCTCTATCTATGTACAATGAGTCAATTTACACTGTCAACATGTAAGCCTAAATAAAACAAGAATAAAAATTTAAAAAAAATAGCAGATAACCGATTTATATGTTGTTTTGTTTTGCAGGAAAATACTTGGCAGATAATTAATAAAATCTTATGCAAGGATTCAGAGGATTCATATAATGGAGAACTGTTGTATGAGAAACAGGTTTTAATTCTGGTTTGATGAAAGCAAACCAATGTCTGCACTTGGGATCTATCAGCTGGAAAGTCAATGGCTTTCAGCAGTGATTTCCCTCACACCACACCATGATGACCAGTCTACAGTATTTACTTCTAGGTGTAATATTGTTAATGGTTTTAAAATGTAATTATTGTATTTGTAAATTGTATTCTCATTCCAGTAAGGCAGTTAGACACTTGAGTTTTAGCATTTTACCATTCCTGAAACGGATGTAATTTAAACTGTGGTATGTAAATTTAATAGTAGTACTGTTGAATGGCACAATGCTTACAGAGGTAGATTGCATTTTGTCAATATATGAAATTTAAATATAAATATTGATAGCTGTCATAAAGGGGGTGCCACATATAAAGAAACTTAAATGGAACCAGAAGAAAAAAGGAAACTTACTTTTCTTCAGTCCTTAGTATGTTTTACTCTAGTGCTAAATAAAAGTTCTATCTTCAAATGTTTAGTGGGTTAAATTCAGAAACTATTTCAGAAAAAAATTCTAAGGTTACAGCATATTCAAAGAAAAGCATTAATTACCACTTTTTAAAGAGCTTTTTTTTCAAACTGCAAATTTCATAAAAAATACAAACTGTAAACAGGGCCTCTTATTTTTATAACTTGTGTAAAAAGGGAAAGCAATTCATATTTAAAGTTTAAGTATATTAAATTATAATCAAGAGTAAAGAAGATGTCAAAATCTTAACTCCTTCCCCATCTCTCTGCAGTTTAGCAAATGTGGAGATTGCTGAATAACCAGTCAGACTAAAACCAAAATTATGACTTTAAGATTTCAAGACTTTCCATAGTTGAACTGGTTAACAACATTTTGCACAATTCCTCCGAACAGGTGGGCTCTCTCACCCCGCCTGAGGGAATGATACCTCGTGTCTTCCTCTTTACCCACAGGAATCAAAATGCTGAGAATAAGAATCTCAGAAAATAATTTTTAGTTCCCTATTTAGATCCAGAAGGAGAATTTTAATTGTTATCATTTTTATCATTTGGGAAAGAACAAATAAGCTTTATAAATGAAATTCTATTCACATTATTGTACAATAAATTTCCTTTTGGATGATTAAGATTCATTGTATAAAACTGTCAATCTTTGCTCTTGTTGGGGAATCAAGAGAAGAGTCATCCAAGTCATCTCATTGTCCCAAGGTACCATAAAAAACTCAATTGCTCAGTCTGGCCCTAGGATGTGGAGAGTCAAAGAGAACTCCTTCAACAGTCCCAGTCATAAAATCTTCCCCATGAAGATCTGAAAACCTTATTCTACTTTGAACTCATAAAACTTATTTTAAACATAAATCAAGTCCTATTCTGTGTTATACTATTAAATAACTAAAATTAATTGCTCTATTTGCCATTAGCTGCTAAATTTCATTTTATATTCACTAGAATTTGACAATGAATCTTTAGCCCCTTTAAACTTTAGAATGAAATTAATTTTTTTAGGTCTTACTTTTAAAATAAGATTGTGACTGGTAATTGTTTATAGTGGAAATTTTTAAATGAATATTTGTACTCTTCAATCAATGCTTGCTACCAAGAGAATGTTCAGAATGACCTGTTTTACCTTGAAAGAATTCTAATTATTCAAACAAGCTGTCAATTGGTTCCCCAAAGCCTTGTGGTTTTGAAGTTTTTTGAACACACTAATTAATATACTCACTTTAAGTAAAAATATTCAATCAGATTTTGTAACCAAATTTGAAAAATGCAAACTTTTTAATCCCTAAAACATGGGAAAATTCAGAACACTAAAACCAATGGAGAGTATACAGCAGAAAATGAAGAATGATCCATCATATAAAAATAAAAACATGGTTTTTAAATAATCAGATCATGGAAAAACATTGAATATTAACACAAAGCATATTAAAATGTGTAAATATTACTGGTTCTTATGTTTTTCTCTTTATATTTTATTTTATATAGATTCAGAATGAATTAGTAATTAAACACAAAAGTTTTTTTCCAAAGAAGAATTTTGTTAATATTGTATAAAATGTAATTAAAAATATAGATTTCAGTAGTTTCTAACATTATTCAAATGTTTCCAGGAACTAAATTTGAAACGATGAAGAAATCCCATGACCCCATATTTGACCTTCATGAAACTAAATGGAAGTCAGTGATTTCAAAATTGCTAAACTTTGAATAACCAGAATCTCAGTAAAGAATGTATTCCTTCTCCCTTCAGAAAATAGGTCAAATAATAACAAAAAAGCTTATATCAGGGATTTAGATTTTGATGTTTTGTTTGTTTTGTTTTTAATTACAGGTTAGGCCTATATTTTCACAGTACTGTAGAATAAGAATTCATGTTCTTAAAAAAAGATCCTAAACAATGCAAAAGTCTCAGTTATCAAAGACATATCAAGTCAGGTTCATGATCCATTCCTAGGTCAGAACAAAGTAGACTAATACATCTGAAGATGATTTTCAGTATAAAGGGTTAATTTAAAAAAAAAAAAAGAAGTTCTAGTTAACCTGGACACTGTTTCCTGAACATTCTGATTCAAAAAGCCTCTGCTCTAACACAATAGAAAATATAAATGATACTGCTTTATTTTGGCAACATGAAAAGTATGTTTTTCTCTTCAAATAAATCCCATATTTTTACAAAATTTTAAAAAATAAATTCTTATTAATAATTAGTCTGAATTTTATCATAATTGAGATGTATAATTACTAAAAATTAATTATTACATTTTAAAGCACTATTCACTACATCTACAATCAAAATGAAAATTCACTGTATGTTATTTGGGAATATATTCACCTCTAAGGAAAGAATGCCCACATTTCATATGATTTTGAGTGAATAGGAATCCCTCAGAAAGTCAAATGACAGGTGTTATTTTTGGCTTTTTTTTTTTCTTCTCAATCTCAATCTGAGCTATAATTACACAGATTTCCATTTTAAAATCTTCTTTTCAAAGGTGATGAGTACATTAGTTCTACCACTACTCCTGCTGGGTGACCTTGGATAAGTCTTTGCTTTTCAGTTCTGTCCTTTAGAACCACTGCTGTGGTTTTCAAGCTTTTCTTCATAGCAGGACTTCTTTCTAATAAAACTGTACCTGGAATCCTGTCAGGCAAAACATCTCAAAGCTATGAAGGAGCTTCTCTAGCAGCTTAATTTAAACACCATAACAACAGACGGATGAGGTGTAAAGTATCTTTTGACTCTGAAGCTCCACAATTCCACTTTATTCAGATAAACCACTTGTAAGGCTTTATAAGAAAACTTGTACATTCATGGTAATCAATACACTGTGAAAGTGAATGTATACTTGAGTGCTTGCTGGGTATCAGTGACAGATATAAGGTCCTTTATTCCTTATAGAAATCCAAAAATGTTTAAGTACTCTTTTTAATTCCTGTTTTACCAATGATGTCATTAAGGCTTAGATAGATGAACTAACTTGCCCAAAGTGGTACAACTAGAATATCCAGTTACCTTGATGGCACAGGAAGCACCTTGAGCTCTTCTAATTCGTGCTTTCTGGGGGAAAAAATCTTCTATTTGATTTTATTACACATACTCTGAATGCCAAGGTAAAAGACTTTATGAAAAACTAGCTATGAAATAAGGATAATTCAATAACAAAAATTATTGAAAACCAATCAGTATTTCTCAAAGTATGATATGTGGACCACTTGTATCTTCACATAAGAGAACAATGATGTGGTCTTAGTCATTACTATAACCCCACAGCCTAGAAGACAGTGGGCATTAATAGGTTTTTATTGCATTAATAAATCTCCAGGGATGAGACTTAAGAGTATGTATTTTGGTAAGCACCCAAAATTTCAGAATTATTGCCCTAGTAGTTCTCCAAAGTCCTTTTCAGTTCTGGCATAATATCAGAACTTACATATTAATATAAGCATTAAATTCTAAATGAAATACCATTTTTCTAGTGAGTTCATTTTTCATTCATTCAACTTAACTTCCTCCAATCTTAGAAAAAAGATAGTTTTATAATTATTTTCCTAGGAAAATTCTTATCTTTTTTTGGAGTTCTTCTGTTATGCTATCACAGTCTCAAAGTAGCCTGAAATGCATTCTTTCGTTTTCAAATCTCTGTCTTTGTTGTCTTAAAGAACTTGAGGTAGTAGGAGGGTCATTTGCTGTCACTCATTCCCAACATCAAATTCTAATAAGTGTCTCCTTCTTTGCAAGGGACACGCAGACCTCTGTTTTGTGAGTTGGCCTTCTTTATTTTGTAGGCTTTTTATTCTTCAAGCATAGATTAGCCTCATTCTAAAAGAGTGGCACCAATCATTTTTATTTTTGAATTTTTGAAATAATCACAGTTTATCAATTAAAGTTGAGTGATATAGTAAAATATGCAGGTATCTACCAAGGAGGGGAGTGTGTGCACATGTCTCTGTTTCTTTTTCTTCCTCAGAAGAATATACATTTAAGCCAAATCCCATTTAGTCTAAATATACTCATTTTGCCACATGATATTTAGATTAGCAACTTTTAAAAAATAAAACCAAGATTTTTTTTTTGGTACTGGAGATTGAACTCAGGGGTACTCGACCACTGAGCCACATCCCCAGCCCTATTTTGTGTTTTTTTTTGTTTTGTTTTTTTTTAGATGAACACAATATCTTTATTTATTTTATGTGGTGCTGAGGATCGAACCCAGTGCCTCACGTATGCGAGGCAAGTGCTCAACTGCTGAGCCATAGCCTCAGCCCCCTATTTTGTGTTTTATGTAGAGACAGGGTCTCACTGAGTTGCTTAGCGCCTTGCCGTTGCTGATGCTGGCTTAGAACTCACAATTCTCCTGTCTCAGCCTCCCAAAGTGCTGGGATTACCAGCTCGTGCCTCTACGCAAGATTTTTCAATAATATCAAATTCAGGGCAGGCTTTAAAAATCACTTTAAAAATTAATGTAAGTTATCATGTTTCCATGAAATTAATCCAGTAAGTCAAAACAGTAAGTCAAATTGTACTGTGGATATGAATGAACAAATCAGTCCAAATTAAAGAGACTGTTCGATGACTCACCTGCCTGCCCACCCTTCACAGTGCACATTCTCTTGAGACTTCATTGTATTTTCCCTGCTCCTGTAGAGTTTTTGGTCTTGTTTATTTGTTTTTTCACTTGGCAAACAGTAAAGAAATACCACTCTCTTACTCATGGATTAACCATGGTTACTTCTTCATTACTTTTTGTCCATGGAATATATGGAGGAAAAATGAGATAGGAGCATATTGCTTAAGTCTCCAAATATCAAAAGCAAACAACAAACATCTGCCTTTCTCTCGTGCCAATGCTCTCACAATCTGTCATCTTCAATAAGCTAGAGCTGCTCTACCACTGAGCCACATCCCCAGCCCTATTTTGTATTTTATTTAGAGACAGGGTCTCACTGTGTTGCTTAGCACCTCACTTTTGCTGAGACTGGCTTTGAACTCACGATCCCTCTGCCTCAGCATCCAGAGCCACTGGGATTACAGGTGTGTGCCACTGGGCCCAGCTAGAGCTGCATTTTAAATGTCCTATTGAAACCTTAGTCTCCTTCTTGAAGGGATGTCAGATTTCAAAGTCTATCAGGTTGACTACTGTGGGTCTATTTGTTTTGTTCTCGGATTTAGTATGTAATTTCTAATCTAAAGGATATTACTATAAGAAAAAGACCCTTTGTCACCCTTTGCCAGTGGCATAATAATTTATTCTCTAGCTTTAATTCTTTAAATTATTTTTCCTTTGATTTATAGTATTTCTGATTTCCTCTATCCTTAGAGGAGTAGTGCTTTGTCCTCTCCTAAATACATCTTTAACCTTGCAAGAAAAGATGTTTTGACTTAAATGAAATATATTTTTAAATGTCCCTCAATTTTTTTTAAGAAAACATGTAAAGTATATATTTGGACTGTACTAATCCACATACTAGTATTTTCCAATCCACATTCAGGTCTCCAAGTTCGGGCAATATTCATTGTGGTCCAAAAATGAATGGTCCTATACCATAGTCCTCACTGCTTGGATATTGATAAGAGGTTGTTGGTGTTTTAATGAAACACAAGAAAGTTATTGGATCAGTGAGACATTATTTCTAAGCATACCTTGGAAAACTTTGGAAAAGTTTCCTTTTAATTCTTTTTTTTTTTAATATTTTTTTAGTTGTAGATGGACACAATGTTTTTATTTTATTGCTTTATATGTGGTGCTGAGGATCGAACCCAGGGCCTCATGCATGCGAGGCAAACGCTCTACCGCTGAGCTACAATCCCAGCCCCTCCTTTTAATTCTTATACATATTTCAATAACAGCAAATAATACAACCAGGAGTGCTTTGAAAAGATACTTCTAAGATTTTGTTTTAACTTTAAGGCAATTCTTCCATTTCAAACGAGATGTTATCTATTTTCATTAGTATCTCTTGGTGAATGTAACTTTATCACATCAAATATTTGAAAACAAAACAATGAAACTTGTTAAGTTTTTTTACGTGTTGTCTTTAAGACCTGCAACTATGAGCAGCACATCAGGCCCCCAAATGTTAAAGATCTTCCAAATTCTTGGCAGAGTAAAATTAATGCTAGTGAGCAATCTATAGTCATATTTTAGCAAACAGCTTTAAGAAACCAAATTATGATAGATAAACGTTGACAGTATTTTTACATAAGCTTGTTAAAAATTATGTGAGAAACATTTATGTTAAAGCTGAGAGCAGTGCACTGTTTAGCATAGATTTTTGTAAGACTCTACATTCTTTTAATGAGCATTTCACAGTTCTTGTTTGTTTTGCTTATTTTTTGCAAATCACTATCTATCTACATATACACATATATACATATATATGTGTTTGTGTATATATATACATATATACAATAAATAATGTTCCTTTATAAAATTACTGAGTAAATTGTCTGTTTACAGAAAGAAAAGGAGTAAAGCTGAATACTTTACATTTCTCTAAATACAGATCAATTTTTAATCCATTCAGAGTTTGCGCATAAGCCATCTATGATTCCAAAATGTTCCACTGAATGAGTATATCATGCAAATGCTAATTTCTCCTCATTCAGTTTTATATTATTTTATTTACATTTTTCTGGCAAAACAAATGATTAGTGTTATTCATGTATTATCATTTTAAACCATTTTAAATAATACACCAAATAACTATTACAAGGATCACTGTCCCAAGATGCAAAGAAATATTCTAATTTTTTTAATTTTTATTTTCCTTATGAGTTGCTAGGATGACAGTTCTTATAGCTGTGTTGATTTTGCAGGTCAGTATTTATTTATTTTGTTATGTGAATATGCATGAAAGAGACAAAGGGATTGGCTCCTGATTCATGCATTCTTTCTCCCTCTCTCTCTTTCTCTCTCTTTTTCCAGCTCTTTCTCCCTTCCCTTCCCTTCCCTCCCTCCCAGTTTTCTCCCTCCCTCTCTCTAAGTCTAAGGGAATTGAGAAATTGCCACTGAACACTTTTTCCTGAAAAGCCAAGTGTTACTATGATATTATGTTGATCCATCTATGAGCAGAGCTCCACTGAAGCCAAGCAGTAATTTACAGCCCTGGCTCGAACACTAGTATGTTTTAGTTAAGAAGTCTTTTTGTTTGTTTTTCACTTGGATAGGAAGAGATCTGTATGAATGAAATGGTCAGATTTTCATTATCTTCCTACTAAGGGACACAATATTAAGACAATGAGATTTTTTTTTAACTTGTACAATAAGAAACTAGAAAAGGAACCCCACAGAAACCTTGCTGTTGTCTAAAGGTAATGCAATTCAGTTAATTAAGAGCAATGGTATCAGTATGTACTTTGATTTGGTGATAGATTTTATTTAGAGTTCATTATCTATGAAGCAAAAAGATACTGAATTTCCTTATGATCTTGTGCTGAGTATATAATTTTGCAAAATGCCTTGGGCATAAAATATTTATAATCATAATTGTGGATTAAAATACTCCAAGATACATTTTAAATTTAGTCAAAATGTGGTTGCCTCACCTTGTTTTGCTCCATGCCCACTTCTACAGGGCATACTTTATTCTGACACCTTCTGGCTCAGCCTGTGATGAAGGTCTGCTGCCTCTCTGCAGAGCTCAGAGGAGACCAGTGAAGCTGCAAAAGCCTGCTAACTGCAGAGCTGAGCAGAGCTTTTACTGAGCACTGAGGATGAACAGAGAGCGTTGACTTGTTGGAGATAATCATGAGACCATCCTAATGTTACTTGCCTTATAAGTTAGAAAAAGTGTGGATATCACTTTTTTGTAAATACTGATTTTTATAAATGTTTTTCCTTCATAACTTTCCCTATCACTCATTTCACAAAATTTTGAATATGCAATTATTTGTGATGACACATTACTGCAAATAAGGTTCCCATTTCAGAATAAAGTTTAATTCTACCTGTGAGTAAGCTGTTATTGAAATGTGATTTTTTTTCTGGAAAATAAGTGAAAAATATGAAAATAAATTGAGTTGTGAACCTCTTTTATTGCCAGCATCTTAAAATTTACTTGCATTTCTGAAACACTTCATTGTAGGGTTGTGGTGGGGATGATGGACCAAAGGTCTGGCAATGGTCAAGGGCTTTGGAATCAGGCAAATCCCAGCTCCATAGTTTAACTATAGACTGGAGCATGTTGAGACTAAGTAATTCTCCGCTTCCTTATTTAGAAAAACAAATAGAATAATATGGCCCACAAATCATAGGGTTGTAGACCAGATTAAATGAGGTACTATTTATCAGTCACTTAGCAGTTCGAGCTAATCCAGGGTGTATATTCAATAAATAATGATATCTTCCTGTGAATGGGGATTGGGATGAGCCAGAAAACTTCAATGCTCTTCTTCCAATACTGTCCTAACTGTGCTTTATTGTAATCCTAACGTGAGTTATTATCATCAGCTAATGCTGGCTGCAGTGAACACTCATCAGGAGCCTGTGCACTAGACTAGGAGCTTGGGGACAGTATTATACCTCTTCCTCCAGTGGTTGTCCACTGCTGCGCTAGTGGGGGAAGGAGGTACTACAGAGTTTTTTGTTTTCTTTCTTGTTGGGGAGGATCAATGCTCTTGGAGAAGGGGATGGTTACTGAATGGGAAGCAGGGCCTATTAGTTATAACAGCCTCCATTCCAAAGTGTCTCAACCTTAGTAGACTAGGAAGATTCGTGCCTGGGCCGTTGATAACAAGCAGGAGTTAATACTTTGTGTTCCAGGGGAGCCCTTGGGCATATTACTTAACATCAGAGAATCTCAATTTTCTAAATATGTAAAAGAAGAACAATTCTTTCTTGGCAAAGTTGTTGGAACAACTGAATAAACTAAACAGTCAGTCTCTCACAAAGGTTAAGCTTCAATTATCCCTGTCATCAACCATTTGTGCCTGGGAGGGGGAAGATGGATTTCAGCTCACGGGTGGGACGAGGAAGTGACTGCTTTGTCTTTGAGCCTCGGATTTGAACCGCGGAGCCTCCTATTCCTACTCCTGACAAGGACAGAAAAGGGAACATGATGGAGAGGCCTCTTCAGTGCCAAATCTTCGCAATCCTAGAACACAGTGGGCCGCAGGGTGGCCCCCTCCTGGCAGTGACTCTTAAAATCCGAAAGCGGCTCAGAATACCACATAGCGGCTAAGTCAGGCGGGGCGGCCGGAGGGCGTTGTTTGAGGAGGTCACCCTGGAGACCAGTCCCAGATCCAGGGGGAGTGCGCGGGCAGCCTCTGGCAGAGGGAGACCTGGCGGGCAGAGCCAGGCTGCTTGCCTGTGCCCGCGGTGAAAGAGCCTGAGGTCCAGTTGCCCCCCCTGCGGAGCAGCCCTCACCACCCTGGCCAGGCTGTAGGTAAGGGAGCTCTTTCTGCAGTGCTTAAGGGTTGGAGGGAAGGAAAAGTGGTTGGAAAGGGAGCGGGGCAGTATTGAGAAATGGCCTTCCATGGCGGGGATATCTCCACTGCCTTTTTCCTCTTCCTTCCAACAAATAAAAAAACATGACCCCCAATTTGGGAACTGAAAGTAGGTCCGAGGCCCCCACCCTCCTGCGTGCCTTCGCTTTGAAGGTGATACAGGACTCAGAGCTGCCCAGAGCGGTCACCTTTAGGAATCCAAGCAGCGCGAGTCCCAGGTGGTCTTCCAGTGGCCCGCTACACCCCTGGGGACCTCCAGCTCAGGTTCCAACAGGAGGGCGCGGCCTGCCGGGCAGCAGGGAAATAGCTAAGGAGGGCGAGGGCTTCCTCTGACTTTGGAGCAGAACTTAAATGACTCGCATCCTCAGGCAGCGTGTGTTTCTCTCTCCACGTGGCTAGACCCCTGGCCTCCACGCACGGGAGCACGCATGCCTCATCCGCACAGGCCCGGTAGCGCACAAGACGCACAGATGCTCAGGCTCACGCCCAGGGCACGCCCTGGCGCTGAGGATACTGGAATGTGCGGTGTGATCTTGGTCCTTCACTTTCAGCCACCTGTTCCTGTTCCTGTTTAGCGCAGTGTCTTCTGTGTTAGGGCTCCGAGATGCAGAGATTATGAAATAATTTAATTGAAAACTTGAATGTAGAGGTAGGCAATGAGGGCACTGGAGTCACACTCCAAGTCTGGGAAGTCCAATGCTTCCGGCTTTTAAATAAGCATTTGTGAGAAAGAGGTTTTCCAACAAATCAATTCACTGAAGTTGTCCTGTTAGCCCTTTACAAAGTAAATCGCTATTGATTGAAGAAAGAAAAGAAAAAAAAAACAACTCTTAGGGGAAGTAAGTCAGTTCATGTTAATCTTTAAAGTTATACCAGTAACAACATATTAATTAGTAATCATTTACCAAGATTAAATATGGAAGTAATAAAATATTGGTTTCTGGTGTGAGTGTAAGATAGCATCTTCTGCACATGACTTTCAATTACTTTCTTTCTCTTCACCAGTTCAGCATTTCTGCTGCAATTTAATATTTGCTTGTGTGAATTAAATATACTATTGCATAAATAAAAGTTCTCAGAGTTCTATTTCCAGTTACAGTGACCAGAATATCAACACACACTATGTATTGCTCTTGAGGAAACCCCACTTGACCCTTCAAAAAGACTGGGGGAAAGGATTTATGTACTACATTTGGGTAACTAAAAGGTTTTCAGATATTTCTTTTGCTATTTTACAAAACTCGTCTTCCATAGAGTGTGATGATGTCAGACTTCGCTAAGGAGAAAGCTGCTCATTTGCTGAGGAAAAGGGGAAGCGTGGCCTCTATGGGTAGTCATGACTTCCGCCAGAAGGAAGGTCCTGGGCGCGCCAGAGAGTAAGTGATGGCTGTCTAATGACTTAAATTCAATTATTGAAGAAAGAGGTTCATGATGTTCATCAGGAGGAAAAAACATGTCCTTAGGGACATGAAAAGCGAAAATGGGCAAATACAAGATTCAGTTGCTCTTTTGGGGGGCCTTAAGAAAAAGAGGGAAAGCTTAAGTAACATGTTGATCCTATCAGCATTTGGACTGTTTCACATACTACTCTGAAAAAACCTGTTTCCAAGAGAAATGCTGCATATAATGTGTACCAGCCGCCCTTACAGGTAGATCTCTTGAATTCCTCTCCTCCATGTCACACAACTGGACTGTCTGTGCATTTTTAGAATTAATATGTACATATACAGTATACTTTTCATTATTTAGTATAAATTTTATACTGTATTTTCATGGTCTTTCTTCATATCCTTTGAAAGTGTTCTATAATCCTTTGTGAATTTAAAATTCTGGATTAGTTAACCATTCTCAAATTACTGGGCATTTTTTTTCTTTTTCACCATACAATATCTTTCTGTTTGATTATTTCTCAATAGTATCATTAGTGGGTCAAAAGGTAATAAGTACTTTTTTTGTTCTTGATATATATATTGCATTTACTCTGCTAGAGAGATGAATCCATTTTAATACTTTCATGGCATTCCATTTTAACCACTGTTGGTAAGAAAACAAAACAAATTATCTGATGCAGCAGTCAATAATTTATAATAGACTTTCTTTCTTCATAGTCTCCACAGGGTTGAAGGATGTGATGTATTAATCCCCATCATTGGGAAGTGGGCGCTGTTGTGCTTGCAGAACACACACTAGAAGAATTGGAATAATTGGAATTCTGAAACCAAAAGCTTTCTATTTTCAGCATCTATTAGTGCACTTAAAACTCCACCATCAGCCCTGGAAGTTCATAGATTACATGTACAATCTCCCTCACAAATGAAAATTGAATATAAAGGAAGAGCAGTCCTGGCATATGTCAGAAACATAGGTGGGAGAATAGCTAACTATTAGTTAATTTTTGCTTCTGATCCTAAGTCATTCTGGCTGCTATCTCCAATATTTAAGTAAACAAAGTCTTATTTTTAAAACACTAGGGACTGAATCCAGGTCTGCTTTGCCACTGAGCTACATCTCAACATCCCCCCACCCCCACCCCCCATTTCAATTTTGAGACAGAATCTCCCTAAGTTGCTCAGGCTAGCCTCAAACTTGAGATCCTCCTGCCTCAGCCTCCTGAGTTACTGGGATTATAAACTGGTGTCACTGTGCCCAGCTAAACAAAGTCTTTTAAAAATTTTTTTAAAAAATAATTGTCTGCTTAAATTCAACTCACTTTTACCAAGAAACTATTCAAATAATCATCTGATATCATGTCCCTGCAATTTTTTTAAATGCCCTCATTCAAAGACTAACCTAACATCTTTGCATGGTTTTCATTTACCTCATCCCTATCTAAACACATTAGAAAGTCATATAGATGCAGGGCTTGGTGAAGCTTGAAGAATTAAAGATCACTTTTAATCCATTATTGATGAAATATAAATACAAATTAAATTTTTTTTAAATACAAAAATTATTTTTCTCAACACACTGGATTTTTATCTAACAGCTATGTTTAAATAGTACTCACTTTGGTTTGGACTCTGAAACCAAACATTTGAAATAGATCTTCTACTTGCATTTTTTTACTTAAACAGCAAATGAACAGCTTCCAAGTCCGCTTACAATGCAGACGGCTTAGGAAGCCATCATCCCAGTTCTCGCTCATTCTACATTCCATCCCATGGTCTGCTTCATTGTCTGGATTCAGTCAGTACAGCTGATTCTCCTTCATGATATGTCTTCAACTGCTAGAAAAATTCTGGAAGTTCAGTGGCCATCAAATGCAGGTATCATTTGAAATTACAATGATTTACAACGCCTTATGGAAAAGCATTTAATTTGAAAATTATTTCAAAACAATTGTTTGAAAAGGTAAATATCAACAGCATGAAGCATATCCTGAAGTATATCAAGGACTTATTACACCATCTCATTTCATATTCCTTGTTAATACTATTGGGTGAACATCATGTGTACCATTTTACTGTGAAATAACTGGAGCTTGTAAAACTAGGGTACAGTCCAAACCATGAGTATGGCATCTGGAGTCCACAGATCCCTGCCTACTCCCAAGGCAGCATCTTCCCCAGCATTCTACAGTATCCTACCTTCTGGCCACACTCAACCATCCCTCTGCTGCCTGGCCTTCGACCATTGCCCCATGCTGCTGCACCGTGGGGCGACCCCACTCCTTGCCTGGGATGCTGTTCTTACCGTCTCTGGCTTCTCTCATTTCTTCCTTTAAATTTTAACTCCATCTCCACCCCTCCAAAAAGCTCTCTAATTACCCAACCATGACCAACACCACCTCCAAACTAAGTTGGAGACTCTTCCTTTTTCTCTTACTGCTCTCCTCTTGTACAAGGACCTATTTTTGGAGATCTTCTTATCTATCTCCTCTGATAGATTGTGGACTTCTTGGCTCTGTAGCAGTAATCACACTAAGAAGGAAGACAGAAAAGAATAGATGGGCCTACTGGCAGGCTGCTTCTTGGGTGCGGTATAAGGAGCACAGAGTGAGCCCTTCCATCTTGGTTCCCTAACCGCCGTCTGCTGCAGTTGTAACCAATGCTGGGCATAATGAACATCTGGAGTGCCTTCCAGTTGTGAAAGAAAGATTGGGTTTATGTTTGACGAAATTATTAAGTGTTCTCTGGATTGGATCTTTTTTTGTTGAAGTTTCTGTTTTTATTATAATGTAATTTTTATATTTTATAAAAGAAAAGAAGAAACCTCTTAAGCTGGACCTCCTCAACCCAGCATCCTAACTGTTGGCACCTCATCGTGTTTCTTTCTATGTGTATGTAGTTGTCATCAACTGCATCTGTAAATTTGAATTCTGTTTGTTTTTCACCTAAATAATTTGTGATGGCAATAGCTAGCATTCATTGAACCCTTACCATGGACCTCATTTATGCCTTACAGAGGCTCTGTAACACAGTTGGCAAACTACAGACAAGGACCAGGTACAGTTGGCCACCTGTTTTGGTGTGGTCTCCTGGCAAGGTATGGGTTTTACATGGTTGAAAAAAAAATCCAAAGGAGAACACTATTTTATAGCATGTAAAAATATAGTAAATTTAGTTTTCAGTGTCCATAAGTAAAGCTTATCAGAACACAGTTGTATCTGCTTACTCCTGTGCCCTTTCTGGCTGCTAGCATGCTGTAATGGCTGAGTTGAGCAGCTGTTCTGAGTTGAGCAGCTGTGACAAAACCCAGAGGGCTCCTTGGCAAAACCAAAAATACTTGCTATTTGGCCTTTTACGGAAATGTTTGCCAACTCCTTCTCTATAAAAATAGATATTATTCTCATTCCCATTTTACAAATGAAAACAAGCTTAGAGAGTTTGAGGCTCTAAACCTACAGAATTAGCAAATAGTTAAAGGACTTTTGTTTATTAGTCAAGTATTTTAATTCACTGAAACTTTGGCAATGTATGTGTAATCTGCATTAATGATACGGTTCCATTTATTCACCAGAACCTTGTGTCTCCCATCCCCAGTCCTAGCAGGTACTCACAGTGCTGCCTTTCTTGCTGGAAGTTCAGCCTTGAAAGACATGGAACCGAGTTTGAACACATGTATTCTCTCGTGTTCTTAAAATAGAAACAGAAGCTGTAAGGTCAAATTTCTTCCCAGGATAATGTGACATGATATCCAGACTTACTTGCTCTGAGACCTATAATCCCTCTAGATGCTCAGGGCAAAGGATAGAGGCTGAAGAATCTGGCTTTTACCTCAAACCAAAGTTACAGTGACGTTGTGTAACCAGAACTTTCTGTGTGGATCCTACCCCTCTGCACTTGAATCTACTGAAGGCCACACTCTATACTTTTTCACTTACTTATTCAGGGTTTAGTGAGCTTTTACCATGTGCCAATTATTGTGCCACTTGTTAGGCATATAAAGATAGACAACTATAGGGTTCCAACCGAGAAAAACTCATCTTTCTAGTGAACCAAGAGCCACCTGGTAACTCTTTTTCACAGTAGGCTAGGTCTTTCCAGTAAGTGCTCTACCACGGAACTATATCTCCAGCCCCTTTTAAATTTTATTTTGAGTCAGGGTCTCACTAAGTTGCCCAGGTTGGTCTTCAACTTGGAATCTTCATGCCTCTGCCTTTCAGCTGGGATTACAGGTGTGTGCCATGGGTGGTACCTGGTTCAGAATATGTTTAATGCTGCTAAGTCAGCAGAAACTGGTATCACCTCAAATCCTTTTGGAAGTAAGGGTGACATAAACCAATGAAAATTACACTCACTGATCATGGTATCAAGGTGAGGAGAAATATGAATCTGTGAGGAGATAATACACAGAATATGCAGAAAGCAAATGTTGCATTGCCCAGAACTTACACATGTCTGTATTCTTTACCTTATTTTTATGAGAAAAAGCAAATAAATACACATCATGGGTGTTTTACTAAAAAATAAAAAAAAAATTTTTAAAGTGACCAAATTGGAAGAGATTGTGTTCATTACTTCATTTGAAGTATTTATGAACCACATAAAAACAAACCCTGCTCTCGAGGAGTTTGTAATCTGATGGGAAAGACAATGAACAAGTAACTTGGTGAATTTGTTCTGTGATTCTAACTTATACTACTGTGAGCTGCTTTGGGGCAATTAAAAATGGTGTTTCCAGGCTAAAGATTAGATGATCAGAGCTAGGGACTGAGTTATATTTCCAGCTATATTAAAGTAATGCCCCAGAAAGATCCGGTTGAGATACATACAGCTCCCACCACAAAGAGAGAGAACCTTGGAGAAATGAAAGTGGCCATGTTTCCAAATTCAATAATAACAATAACTAGTATTGTACTTTGTAGGTGATCAAGCCATTTTACGTACAATACCCATGTGCTTCTTATGAAATCCTATGGGTTAAATATAGGAGATATTTATATTATCCTCCACTTATTTTTGTAAATGCAGAAATGATAGATTTTTTGGATAGATTATATTGGGAGAAAATATGGAGGAGAAGCTGTAAAACTAACAGAGGAAAGCACAGGATTATCTGTTGTGTTCTAGGAGTAAAGAAAGTTATCTTCAATAGGATCCCAACATGAAAAATTAAGTCACAAAGCAAAAAGGTGTCTGATAAATATAACTTAAATAAAATTTAGCATTTCTATTCAATAAAGGATATACCAGATAGGTTAATACAATGGTAGAAGATATATGTTTAAAAATCTTGCATGTTAACAATAAAAAAGATATCAGTTTTACACAAAGGAGTTAAAAATTTTCAGAACCAATGATCAAAAAGCTGAACAAAATATGAAAAAAATGACCGAGCGCATTTGAAACCAATAAAATATCAGTTAGAACTAGATACCAGCTGGGCGTGGTGGCGCACACCTGTAATCCCAGCACTTTGGGAGGCTGAGACTGGAGAATCAAGAATTCAAAGCCAGCCTCAGCAAAAGTGAGGCACTAAGCAACTCAGTGAGACCATGTCTCTAAATAAAACACAAAATAGGGCTGGGGAACTGGCTCAGTGGTTGAGTATCCCTGAGTTTAATCCTCTGTACCAAAAAAAAAAAAAAAAAACTCGATACCATTTTGCACCCATTCAAATGGCAAAGCATAAGAAAGGAAAATAATACCAAATATCTGCAAGGCAAGTGAAAATGCAAAAACATTTAACACTATTTTTAAAATTCAGCTATCTGCCGGACGCAGTGGCCCATACCTGTAATCCTACCACTTTGGGAGGCTGAGACAGGAGAATCGCGAGTTCAAAGCCAGCCTCAGCAACAGCGAGGCACTAAGCAACTCAGTGAGACCCTGTCTCTAAGTAAAACACAAAATAGGGCTGGGGATGTGGTTCAGTGGTTGAGTACCCCTGAATTCAATCCCTGGCACCAAAAAAAAAAAAAAAATTCAGCTATCTGGGTGTTCTACATTGGCTCTGCTTCCTCAGAGCAAAAGTCAGTTTTCACAATGGCCCACAAATCCCACCGTGATCTGGCTACCTGACCCCTCTTCAGCTCCCTCTTCAGACATCCTCTTTCAGCTCTCACTGCTATGGCCTCTGGACCCGCAGTTCAGCACAACTGCATGTGCTGTTCTCTGTGCATGGTATTCTTTCCCTGAGCCCATCCACATGGCTCACTTCCTCACCTCCTTTGAGTCTTTATTTCTGGAGGCTTAGCTTGACCACTTGGTTTAAAACTGCACTCACGGCAGGAGCAGAGGTGCACACCTGTAATCCCAGCAGCTCGGGAGGCTCATAAGCCAGCTTCAGTAGCTTAGCAAGGCCCCACCCAACTTATCTCTCAAAATAAAAAATAAAAAAGCGGGCTGGGGTTGTGGCGCAGTGGTAGCGTGCTCGCCTAGCATGCATGAGGCACTGGGTTTGATCCTCAGCACCACATAAAAATAAATAAAGATATTCTGTCTGCCTACAACTAAAAAATAAATATTTTTAAAAAATAAATAAAATAGGGGCTGGGATTGTAGCTCAGCGGCAGAGTGCCTGCCTCGCATGCGTGAGGCCCTGGGTTCGATCCTCAGTACCACATACAAAGCAATAAAATTAAGACATTGTGTCCATCTACAACTAAAAAAATATTTAAAATAAATAAATAAATAAATAAAATAAAAATAAAAAAGGGCTGGGGATGTGCCTCAGTGGCTAAGCAACACTGGGTTCAATCACTGGGTGGGAGGACTGCACTCAGCACCCTCTCCCTCACCCATCTCCTGACTCCTGTAACCTGATCTACTTTTCCCTGTGCAGTTATCTCCTCATATAATATATAATTTAATTGTTAGTATTTTACTGTCTACCATCTTTCTTTCCTCATTATAAATTCTATGAGGACAGAGATCTTAGTTAGATTGTTCCAGTATATCCCAAAGACGCAGAATGGTGATCGGCACATAATGGTTCCTCAATAAATGTTTTTTGGTCATCAAGTGAATAATTACTGTATTATGTTAATTCCTGAACAAGCAAGTTCTATTCCTCACAGAAAAGTTAGATTCAAAGGTCCATGTACATATGAAGTCCTGGGTGACTGGGTGCTTTTACCTTGTAGGCACAAAATGTATTTACAGCAAATAGAAAAGTGCTTATTCAAATGTTTCATACAAAAAACATTTTTTGCCTCTTTGCTGAACATTCCATCATAATGTTCAAAAGAAAAAAATATTTCATCTGTGTTGCAAATCTGCTATGATGAGCCACACCCCTTCTTGATGATCCCACAGTGATACAGAGGTAACCTTGGCACCCGCATGCCCAGTGTCACCTCTCTGATGATTGCTGAGAACACTGTGGCTTTGAACCTGTGTGCTCATTCGGGAGCTGCAGCAGCAATTTCCTCAACTATCTTTGACCATCACCTCACCAATAATGTGAGTAAAACAACCCCAAACTACACTAAAATTTAGCAAATTTATTGAAATCCCAAGAAAGGGATTTTTCTGTGCATATTTTATCTTATATTCTACACATTTTTAGAAAAGGCATATAATTTTTCTTGTATTTCCACTAACTCCCATTTTGCCTAATATATCATGAGCAATATATACTTCTTGAATGAATTTTTTAAAAAAAAATCTAAAGAGCAAAAGTAGAAATTGGAACCTAAAGCCTTTTTCTCTGTGCACTCTAATATCTGTCCACTGGGGGGCAGCACATGACCTCAGCAATAACTTCCCCATCTTCCAGCCCCTCCTCTCTAAAAGGCTCTCTAGAATGATACCCTGATAGTAGCTCCAGGCATTTCTTGTTTACAAAGACAAGGAAAGATGATACTTCTCACATGTAGTTACCTCTCATTTCAGCTTCAAAACATCAAAGCAAATGATAATGTATTATATTTTTTTCTTAAAAATAAACAAAAGCTAGGAGAAAGGATTTTTAATGTTTTCATCACAAGGAAATGATAAATGTTTGGAAGATGGATATGATTACCCTGATTTGAATATCACACAACATAGACATGTATAAAAACATCAGGTGATACTAAAGTATGTACAATTTTATGTGTCAGTTATACAAATAAATAACTGGTGACAAAAATCTAGATAATAATGGCAGTGAAAATGTCTGGAAGAGAGCTCTCCACAAGAATAGATGCTATGGTGGCTGGTGATATTTAATTGAAGTTATTGTTCCTGTCTCCAATAGTTTTTAACACTAAGACATGCCTTGTATTCTGTGTAATTCAAGGATGGGTCAGTAAGAAAATCTGCAAGATGTTTTTGAGAAAATAAATTTCATCAAAGAATAAGTAAGTTCCACATTCTCTGTTTAAAAAATTGTTTTTTTGCCTCCTTGCTGCAAAAATCACAAAACACAACAGTTGTGAATGTGTGTGGAGATAAGAAAGCGTCTGAAGGGCATTGAGCTAACGCTCATCCAAGAAGTGAGATGATGGTCAAAGACACCTGACCAAACCTCTGAGGCAGCCCTGGTTGGATGCACAGGTTCAAAGTCACACTGCTGTCAGCTGTTACGAGAGATTAGCATGAGACATTTCCAATGTCAGCCAGCTATAATATAAGAGCTAAAGTTTGTTATTTTGTACAATAGCTCTTTCTCTGTGAAAGCTAATTCTAACTGTCCTTATAGTAGCAATTGCCAGTATTGACTGAATTTTGTATCAGATTTATGCATTTTGACACAAATTTTATATTAAAGTTATACATTGTTACCCTTTTCTATGGAATAATTGGATCACTGTTCTAAACAGTTTTACCAGAATTTCAGTGGTCCTGCATTACTTTAAAAAAAATTTTTTTTGTAGTTGTAGATGGACAGATGCCTTTATTTTATTTGTTTAGTTCTATGTGGCACTAAGGATTGAACCCAGTGCCTCACACATGCTGGTCAACCATGCTGCCACTGAGCTATAGTCTCAGCCCCTGCATGACTCTTAATCAACCTTCTTTGGAAAACCTGACAACTCTATTTGACACTTTTTCCAACTGAAAAAAAATTTCCATAAATAACAACAAGCTGACACAATACATACTGAGCAAGAACATTTTTCATATTTAAAAAATAATATTGACTATAGGGTTTCCTTTACAATGAGTTTGTGTGTTTGGAAGGGCAATCATTGCAAACTCAGGAAAGTCTGAAACTAATCCACTCAACTTGCAATGTTGTAACAGGTATCCATTTATTTATACAATAAATATTATATATACATGTGTGTATATATAAATATATGCCATTGAGAATTAGAATTATAATTTATTTTTGGAGTACCTCATATTTATTTTTAAAGATTTCAAAGGGCTGAGTGAAGCTGATTTTTGGTAGAAAAGATACCCACATTTTCCTAAGCCAGTGTTCTGAACTGATATCGCTAAATCCCCCAATTTTAAAATATAGGACCTCTTTCATTTCTAAAAATTTGCCATGCCCAATTCTAGTTGAATGTTACTTGCCCATATAGCAAATATTTTTAATATGTTAACCTCTTCCTCTTCTTTTCTCAAGAACTAAATATCTTATTTTTTAATTCAGCACATTCTTCTCTTTTTCTCTCTCCTTCTCCAACCCATCTCATTGTAATATGAGAACTATCAGATTTGGGTTTTCAAAAATACAATAGGGTGCAGGATGTAGCTCAAGGGGTGAGCACTTGCCTAACATGTGCAAAGCTCTGATTCTGATCCCCAGTACTGCAAACATACACACACAATTAGGGTTTTTTTTAAAGTAAGATTTTCTTACAATTTTTCATGAAGTTAGAGTCTTGATGGGGACATGGGTAGCCTCACAAATTACATAAAACCATTGACTAATCAAACGTGATAAAGATTTCCAAGTTTCCATCAAAATATCTGAAACCTTATCCCTCAAAGCCTCATCTCCTCCACAAAATTAGTTTTCAGTTTCATGTTCTATTGCTTGTAGCATTGCACATGAAAGTGGCAACTCTGCATCCATTAGACCTTGTGTCAGTTATATCTAATGCTTCTTATAAATATTTATTTAAAAAACAAGTAGTAGTCTAAACAACATAGGGATTTATTTTTTTCTTACATAAAAGAAAGCTGGAGGGAGGCAGTTCAGGGACCTGTCATTCTGATCTATATGATCCACAGGTCATCACAAGAACCAAGAAGCTGCGGATATCCTACTCATATTCCACTAACCAAGGAGGGGGAAAACAGGCTTAATTCACTTTGTTTTGTTTTTGAGGAAGCTTTCTCAAAATTTTCACCTAACAGTTCCATTTGCATCTCATTGGTTCATGAGCCATGTAACTACAATAATGAAAAGAGAATAAGAATTTGCTTTGAATCTAAACAGCAATATTCCCACAAACATAGGGTTCTGTTACCAAAGTACAAGAGAGCAACATTGGAAAGAAAATGGCAGTCCCTGCCACAATGCTTATTACAATTTTCTTTATGATAGTGGAATTTGAGAAACAACCTAAAAGGCCCAGTGAATAAATGGTTAATAAAATGCAGAATTAAGTACTGTCTTGATATTTAAAATATTGATGCACTCTACTCTTTGTTGACATGGAAAGCTATCCATGATACAGTTTCAAATGGGAAGATAAAACCAGCTGCTATGCTACAATCTCATATGCAAAATTGTATCTCTGAAAGTATTTTTTTAATGTTGATAGTGCTTAGGTAACCACTGAGAGTTGTCATTGTTGTGTAATTTTACTTTCTTTGTACTTTTCTGCGTGCTTTGAATTTTTTACAAGTAGACACTGTTTACGTGATCACTGTGGAAATAAAAAGGTACTGAATGAAATCATCTTCAATAATTCATAAAAAGCCAGTCTGTAAAATTTTCTATTTGCATGCCAATTTTTAATCATTCAGGTTTTAAAGCTGCCTTTATAACACCAATTTCATAGCAATGATACTATAGAGTATACTGATTATTAATGTTCAGTAAGTCTGAATAAAGCAATAGTAAGGATTGTTTATAAAAATCCTTATTTGCCTTAATGTTAGTCTTAGACTATTTACTCCAGCTAATTTGAGTTTTGTACCAATTCTACTCCATTTTCTGTGAATTTTAGTATGGCATTTAGTAGAAAAGAAATAGGGTTTTATCAAAACCTGAAGTTCATGAATATAAGTTTTAATTGCAGTAACTGATTATGTCAAGTAGTCATTCACCCTATTTTCTTTCTGTCAGATATAATCATATGTGAGACTTTGTCACTGGGAACTCAATAGGGAGCTCAATATTTGAAATCTAGGTCTGCTTCCCACCATGTATGACATGTTGCCTCATTTCCTTTATCTCTGAAATGGGTAGAATAATGACTCCCTTGCTTATGTTAAAGGATATTGTGAAGGTTTTAAAATGAGATAACCCTTGGGAAATGTTTTACAAAGCTGAAAGCACATATAATTCCGGGGCTTGCTGAGTGATCTCAGAATAGAGGGGCTTATGCAACACGGGGCTTTCTAAGCAGAAGCTTTCATCTTTGATACTACCCACAACACCTGTGGCCACTAGAGCCAAACAGGTTGCTTGCTACTTCAAAGGGCAGCAGAAAACTGAAGCACACAGGTGTTATAAAAAAAAGAAGACAAAATCACTAATCCAGAAACCCACCACGGAGGGAGAAAAAGGAGCCAGTATTTCCTGCTTCACTTTCTTGGGCTGTGTAGGCAAACTTTAATTTATCCTGTACATTGTATTATTAAAGGATTTTTCAGATAAACTATCCATGGTTTTCTTAAAATATCAATTTGCAAGTTTATTAATTCCAAAGAGCTGAGAATTAAGTATTTTAACTCCTAACAGCAGAAAAACCCCGAAAGGTTAAGAACAAATATCTCTTTTTCATTTAATTAAAGCAAAAAAAAAAAAAAAAAAAGGCCTATTTTAAAAAGTGGTTTCTGTACACACACACTGTTATATCATCTCCTTTGAAACGACATCTGTCGCAACTTCCATGTTCACAGGTGGAGGAAATTGGGGGTAGAGAGTTCTCAGGCTCATTAGTTACACAGTTGAATTTCATCTGCACTAAGTTGAATTAAGTAATGCTGGAGGGACAGTGCAGGCTCCCCTTTACTCGCGTCTCCTGTTTAGCACCTGGATAAGCTCATATTGCCTTGGTAACCAAGCCCAAACTCTTTCTAAATGTTGAAAAGGGTGATTGATGCTTATTGACTTAGGATAGTTTGGGTGAATTGTGGTTTCTTTCACCATATAGATGAATTTCTCATTTTTCTTCTTTATACTAAAAGGATTTGGTAGGAACATATATAATAGGGAGCTTTTTATAATACCCCATGTATACATAGATTTGTTTCCCAACATTTTAAGCTCCCTTTATTATCACCAGTCCCATTTGTGAGCTTTGTCTACTTTGAGAAATGTTTTTGCGTCTGTGTTAGAGATGCAATTGGCAATGACTTTTGAAGCATGCACTCTGTCATCCTACAGATATACAGCAACCCAGGGGCACTTTCTGGATGGCCAGATGACCTGGGTAATTGCACCAGGCTTTAACCACTACACTGAGACTTGCTCCAACTAACTTCTCTACATGTCAGTTGTTTCCATACCTAACATGTTTCAGACTTTAAATAGGTCACTGGAATATTTATATAGGACTTACTTGAAATTTCCATAGAGAAAATTTTACATCTGTAAACACATTAGCTTAAAGCAATAGTATATTTTTATTATTGTTATAATAATGGTTAAAGTGTGTTTTCTCCCTTGCTTTTAGCTCTGTGAGTACTGTGTCTTATATGGATGAACCAAGCCAGCGTGACGAGGTCTCTCGCCTTGCAGTTCGGATGGAGAACACCTATCAGTTGGGTGCGTTACTTAATCACTCACCCTTATTTTAAACTTATGATTACTGATGTTTACTTAAAATATATCTGATAGCCTGTCATTATCTTCAATCCTAGCATAAGGATCTTAATTAATTGATTTGATGCTGCTTTAGTTTCTTCCTCTGCAAAATGGGAGCATCATTTATTGCCTACTTTTCTTTTTATTAATTTTATTTATTCTACTTAGGTATACATGACAGCAGAATGCAATTTGATTCATTGTACACAAATGGAGCACAACTTTTCATTTCTCTGGTTGAAGATGATGTGAAGTTGCACCATGTGTGCAGCCATGCATGAACCGAGGGCAACAATGTCCACCTCACTCTTGCCTACTTTTCTTTACCAGTGTTTCCTAAATACCAAGCAATTCACTGGAAGGCATAGGTGTGTGTAATACATGATTGAATCAAGAATTTCATTGGGTATTTCTGGATGAAGTTATTTTGTACATTTTACACACACACACACACACACACACACACACACACTCATGAGTTAAGTGAAAGATGTATGCACTGATATTTTATCCAAAACCAACCAATGTTGTTGATGGGTAGAGAAAAAATCTTCGAGGCAGAGGCAAATAATTCGTGGTCCCCTGTTAACTGAGATGTTTATCTATTACCACTGAGGTTTTGGGTTTTTGAAAACAAAGATCTTTGCACCTGCCCCTATAACTCCCAAGTGGAGCCCATAGCAAATATTTTTTTCCCATTCATGTTTCTTCACAGACCTACTTGTTTTCTCTAAATGTGTACCTGCCCACTATTATCTAAATTTATGTGTAATTACTGCTCTATAGAAATTCCGCAGAGGCTTACCAAGGGGCAAAGAAGGCCCCCCCGAGCCAGGGTAATTCCATCTGTGGCCAAGTTAACCCCAAGAAAATTATAAACTACCAGCTCATCCTACTAGGCCCTGTATCCAGTTTTCTACAGTAATCCCTAATACTGCCTGGATTCCAGGGTGCCATAATTAGTAAGTCGACTAGGTTTTCACTGGCTAATATTGCTACCATCAATACACTTTTATACTCTTTCTGGTGCCCTTACCAGTTTTTCTTGGGGATGTTCCATGACCACCACCATTACCACTTTTGGTCCACACAATTCTATTGTGTTTGACATTGGCTTCATGATGAAGCAGTAACTGATTCTACAATGGCATGTAACCCTGGTCAATCCAATAAAAATTCTGAGATTAAATTCAGGAAATATTGTTTGGACTGTTGGAGAAGCAGATAACGCCATGGAATCCGGACAAATATAGGGTCTGTGGCAGCTTCTATCATCTTGTCGCCACATGGAACTGAGAGAGAACAACTGAATCCTGATGTCATATTTGAATCCTAAATCCAGTTGGCTATCCTTAAGCTTTTCAGTTTTGCAAGATTAGTTTGGATCAGGATTTTTCCCCACTTGTAACCAAATCTTCTTAATCATTGGGGGCCCATACCCTTGAGCTATACGTACTAAAAAGTTTTGAACCAGATTACAAAAATGTAATGCAGTTGAAATGTGAATTCCTATGTTTCTTCTTTGTAAGGCTATATTTTCACAACTTACTTCTTTAAATCAACAAATTAAATTGTCTTATCAGTTTTAGTACTGGGTATTGGACCAAGTTAGAAAAGTAATTTCAGAGAAAGCTTAGCACAGATAAAATATTTTCATATTTTCTTATAAAAATCTGTGAATTATTTTTTTATGATTAAAGTTTTTTTACACTTGACAATCCACTTTTTTAAGCATTTGGCTGGCCATTTTAATCAAAACTGTATTTTCACTTCTACTTGTTTCTGGGTTTATTTTGCATGTGAAAGGTACTCTTTGAGCCTTTAGTAAAATTTTGTCATATCTACACAATGTAAGACTGGCTGGAAGAGTTGGAATTGAAATCAATTACCAGCTCTATTACATTTAAATTTTTATTTTATCCAGTGATGTTGGCATCACCTAAACACACCTTAAGTGGTATGGCATGTTTGTCCTCCCTTTGAGCAATTACAGTCACCAAAATTGAAGGGCAACATGAGTGTAATTCATGAGAGTTGGGAGGGAAATGGAGAAAGGTATGTTTTGTTTTGATTTTTTTTTATAGTAAACATCATTTGTATTTCCTCACTAATTACTAAAACAAGTACAGAAGAACATACAGGCTTGGGATCTGATACATCTAAATTTGAATACTAGTTTTGATAACTTCTAGGCAAATGTTACTTGAACCAAGTGTTTAATATCCTTGAATCTTAGTTTCTTCATCTGTAAATAAGGATAATAGTCCATTCATAACAGGGACACTAGGAAAATCAAATGAGTTGATATACTTGAATTGCTTCTCTGTTCATTGCTATTGTTCCTAAAAGTGTCAGACTCCGGAAACTTACCTTAATCTCTAAGAATAAAGGCCTCCTATAATATTCAATGTCCTTCCTATTTATTATAAATTAAGTTTTCCAAGGGACTTTTTCTGGAGTTATTTTTTTTTTATTTTTTTAGTTGTTGATTGACCTTTATTTATTCATTTATCTATATGAGGTGCTGAGGATTAAACCCAGTGCCTCCCACATGGGAGGCAAGTGCACTGCCACTGAGCTACAATCCCAGCCCCCTTTTTCTGGAGTTATGATTCAAGTGGTGCCTGATTCTTTTAAAAAACATTGTTTGTGAGCATGAGATCAGATAAGAGCTGTCGTTAGCCATCTTTGCAGCCATGCTGAGGCAGCCTGCCTGAGAATGAAGCAGCATAATAGGAAGTAGATCCTAAATACTGAGAGGAAAGACAGATTACTTGAGCTCAGCTTTTGTGCAGTGCTTGGGTCCTGTCTCTGATGTCAGATTTTCTTGGGCAGAACCTGTCAATCTCTCAGCATTGACTCTGTGCCACCCCTTGGGTCTTTCCCAATCCTGGGGGCCTTACTGCCTTCCTATTTATGTCCTTTCCCATCCTCTGTCTTCTCAGCAAGGCACATCCTCTCCTACCACTTACTTCAGAGGCAATAGCCACAGGAACAGAAAAACACTAATAAAATAAATATCTAATGAGTGTTTCATTATGTGGTACACATTCTTCTAAATGTTGTAAATATTTAACTCATTTAATCCTAACGAAAATTAATATGTTGTAATTCTTATTACCCAACAGTTTAGAAGGGCATGGATATATTAAGTAATCTTAACTTTAGCTATCCTCTTTTAAATCTATTTTTAAAATTTTTGTCATAATTTCTTCACATTTTTGCCTTTTAATTTCTAAAACACCCCCCCACCCCGGGGAAAAAGAGTTATCTAAATCTAAAAAAATAAAAAGAAGCAAAGCTTTGCTGTTCATACTAGTTGATTCTGGAAGTGGCTTCAGAGCAGCTTAATTTGGAAGTCAGAATATTGACTCTCATTCTCTCTCTTCCTCTCTCTCTCTCTCTCTCTTTCAATCTAAGCAATGGATGATGCTGGGTGTATAGGGAAAGGCCACGAAGAAGTGAGAAAAGAAAATTTTATTACTATATTTCAAAATATTTTCAAAATAAAAGCTCATTAATGGGATTTTTGAAAAAACTAAGCAAAGTATGGAAAGGACATTGGTACAGCTAAACAATGGGAACTACTAGGAACAGGGATTCAAGTGTCTCCCAGATTCTCTTTCAAGTGCTAACCTGTGTGTAGGCTTCCTTTCCACCATGAAAAAACATGGCCTTCAGCAGTTCCTAAGATTCATAGGTCTTCTGCTAAAGAAAGAGACTAAATCCTCCCCCCACACACACACACCCCAGTTCCAGTTTAAAATAAGAGTGTCTAATTAGAAAGCACTCTAATTAGCCTGTCTTGAAGCAGAGTCACCTGTGAGTCAATCAACCATGCTCAGAACTTCAGCTTATGAGAGGTAAGAGGTAGATCCTAAAGAGCCACATGAGTGGAGAAGGAAGAGGATCAGTCCGCAGAAGGGAAGATAACTGTTCCCAAATGGAAGAGAGGAGCATTAGGCAGACAAAATACCTGCATTAAAGGAATTTGCCATTTTCTAAAGGGAATCATGCCTATAGGTAGATACAATGCCAGGCAGAACTAAGTTCCATATGAATGACAATGGTCAAATAAGGAATGTGTGATGTGAATCCTTGGTAGGAAGGGGTAAGACGAGAATTTGATCTAAAGGACATAATGGATTTAATTTAGTCCAAGCGAGTGATATCATTTTTAAATTTCTTCAACAGAAAGAGGGAATCACTTTCAAACTTGGCTTCATTTCAGAAGAATATTCATGGAAATCTTCTATAATATCCACAAGAAAATAACACAGAACTGTATGAACCAGGACTAGTTCACAGGGGTATTTAATATGTGTTGCTCTATCTCTGATCCCAGGCAGCAGGAGCAAGCCCTTCACAGATAGATAATCTCATATCTGTTTCACAAAAGAAAGATTTCTGAATAAATATTGTGGTTCTCAGAGTCATTGTATCACATATCTAGACTCACTCCCTATCATGATTTAAATTGAAGTGAGCAATTTCTATATTATCAAAGTTAAAATACTATTTTTGGATCTTCAGGGGACTGGCGTAACTGGACTATGGTCACAGACTATACCCTTCTGTTAAGTTCAGTGTAAGAAATTTCGGCAGGAAGATAGAAGAGAGGACTGTGAAGCCTGGGAATTCACTTCCCTGGATCCCTGCCTGTGGGCTCATCTCAGCCAAGGGACACTAGCTGCTCACAAGGGAGCCATCTCCACACAACTGTTCTGGGATTAAGAGCTCCCTTCCCGGATTCCTCCAGCCAGGGATGGGGTGAGGGTAACATCCTCACTTCCTCTGGCCACAAGGGATTGCACTATCCCCTGTGATTTCCTCCAACCCAGTCAGACCCTTGATTAAATCATCCTGGATTTTCCTAACTTCAGTTTGCTATGTTTACTTAGACTCTGACAAATACAGGCATTAAAAATAAACTTATTAATAGATACTGATGACTACTAAAAGAGAATTGGATATAATTCCCAGTCTTATTCCTTCATCTTCATCAATTCAGCAGTGATTTCAAGTGTAGATATCAAGCTGTGGCACAGTTGTCACATCATATAATGACATGAGCAGGTGACCAGAGGGGTCATAAGGCTAATATTCCAGGGGTGCAGGATAAAGCAGATTCATGTGAAATTATAATCTGAATGTGAACTAAATGTGGTTGAAAATATAAACTCTATATGGAGATACCTCAGAAAACTTGTAATGGATCCACCATTTGACCCAGAGATCCCACTCCTTAGTTTATACCCAAAGGACTTAAAATCAACATACTACAGTGATGTAGCCACATCAATATTTATAGCAGCTCAATTCACAATTGCTAAACTATGGAACCAATCTAGATGCCCTTTAACAGATGAATGGATAAAGAAAATGTGGTACATATACACAATGGAATATATCACTCAGCCTTAAAGAAGAATGAAATTACGGCATTTGCCAGTAAATGGGTAGAGCTAGAGAATATCATGCTAAGTGAAATAAGCCAATCCCAAAATAACAAAGGCCAAATGTTTACTCTGATAAGTGGATGCTGATCCATAGTGGGGTGGGGAGATAGGGAAGAATGAAGGAAATTTGGTTTTTGTAGAGGGGAGTGAGAGGAGGGGTGTGGCTGTGGGGATGGGAAGGTCAATAGAATCAGACAGACATTATTACCCTGTATACATGTATAATTATACTACTGGAATGACTCTAGACCATGTACAGCCAGAGGAATGAGAAGTGCTCCATTTGTATATATGTCAAAATGCATTCTACTGTAAAATAAATAAAAAATAATAATAAAAGGAAAATATAAACTCTAGTACTAGACAAACCTGGGTGTCTATCCCAGCTCTGCCACTGTGTGATCCTAGGCAGGTTACTAAAATGTACTTACACCTGTGTATTGGTGATAACAAGGGACATTCATCTCAGAGATGTATAAACAATTATATAAACAAAAGTTAAGTGCTTATCACAGTGCTTGATACGTACAAAACAATCAGCAAAAATGTAGCCATCATCTATGTGATGATTATTATCTCTAAAATGTTTAGTTCTATTTAAACTCAGAAATCATACTTTAAATATTTAGATGTTTAGCACTGAATTAGGCTCTGAGAAGAATAAAATCCAATCTCCTTACCATTTCACTGGAGAGAAGCTCAGGTTTGCCTTAGCTATTATCAAGTGGATTATGAGCCAGGATAGCAGCAGGGACCAGTGCGTGGGAATTCGGGAGAACCGAGGGGCTTTGTACCTGAGGGGAGGTTGAAGGCTATCTGAAGAAGACATCTGAGCTGGACGTGAAACTTGAGTGGATATTTCTCAGATGCACAGATGGGGAACGGTGTTCCATTTGAAAGTAAGTGCAAGAGAAAAGACACATGAGCATCCTTTAAAAGACAAGTGGGCTACATGAGCTGGAGCAGCATGTGCCTGGGAGCCATGGCAGAGGAAGAAGAGACCATAGGTTGGTTAGGAGCCAATCCATAGAACTTGTCAAGGGGAACATCATTGCAGGTCCAGGGTTTCAAGCAGTCGTTCTCATTGCAATGTGGTAGATAAATTGGAGGGGGATGTAAGAGCTGGGGAGCCAACTAGAAATATGGTGAGACTGAAGTAAGTCTCAGCATGGGAACTGGGAAGAAAGAGACCTGCAAAGTCAGACTTACACTTTGTAGGTAGTCTGGTGAATACATGATCCTATTGTCTTCTTTTCTTCTCCCAGAAACCCTAACTGATCACCTAGTTAGGACCTCTTTCTTCCTTATTATATAGAGGCCACCAGACTACTAAAGGCCTCTCCATGCTTCAGTGTTCTTTGATTAGCCTATGGGACAGGAACATATGATTTGAAATTACTTCTTACAAAGAACTTCCATGTGTATTTTCAGGTCCTACCAAACATTTTCCTGTGGTCACTGTTAATCATATCTTGAAAGAAGTGTTAAATAACTATCTACAAAAAGAAGAATATGAACCAGAGTTCTGCAGACAGATGACTAAAACAATTTCTGAGGTACATGTGTGACTTGCCCAAATGTTAGCTATAACTACAATATTTGCTAAGAATACAACACACCTTCTACTTTCTTTTTTTTTTTTTTTGGTACTGGAGATTGAACTCAGAGGTACTCAACCACTGAGCCACATCCTCAGCCCTATTTTGTGTTTTATGTAGAGACAGGGTCTCACTGAGTTGCTTAGCCCCTCGCCGTTGCTGAGGCTGGCTTTGATCTCGTGATTCTCCTGTCTCAGCCTCCCTAAGTGCTGGGATTACAGGCTTGCGCCACCGTGCCCGGCTCACCTTCTATTTTTAATGAAGGGAAATCACTTTCAGTAATAGTTAAAAAAATATTTATATTTTATGAAAATATTAGGTCATATGCCATGTATGTGTGATATAACAAGCATTTGTCTAAAACAATCATGTGCATCATTTGCATGTATTTTGAACAAAAATATATAAAACTGCTTCACTTTTAAAATTTTGATTGTAAAAGATAGTGTTTTAGGGGCTAGGGTTGTGGCTCAGTGGTAGAGCGTTTGCCTGGCATGTGTGAGGCACTGGGTTCAATCCTCAGCACCACAAATAAAAAATTTTTATAAAGCCCATCAACAACTAAAAAAGTTTTTTTAAAGAATGTAGTGTTTTAGTTATCATTTTCTGTTCACCATAGCAACTTTTTTGGGTGCCATTAAATATAGACAGTGGATCTTTAAATTCATTTCCAGTTTTATCAGCTAACGTACTGTCACTTTAGCATGGTTTTCTCTGCTTTGTTTTTTCTAGTGAACTTTTTAATAAACATTTATGACTGCTCAATTTACAAGAGATTGCAGAGAATGGCTCCTCAGCCAGACCTGCAAGACAGTATGATTCTTGTTACACTAGCCCAGTGCTAACACTCTTGAAGGGACGCCACCTTAATTTAGGTTTTCAAGAACACAGCATTAAATTGCAATGTGTCCTGGATGAGTTTTCCATGTGTCTTAGAAAATGTAGATTTATTGCTGATGTTACATTTTGCCTCTGAACGTCCCATTTCGTGAGGACAGTTATTGAAGGAAATCATAGCTTTGGTTCTGCAACCACTATGAAAAGCATCTACAGTGCATCACGGTTTTCTTAAATCCACTGTGTTTATAACAAAGGTGGAGATCTTTGAGTTTCATTGTGGCTAAATGAGGAACACCTCTTTTTTTTTTTAATTTCTAGGTTATTAAAACCCGGGTCAAGGAATTGATGATTCCACGATACAAACTAATTGTAATTACTCACATCGGACAACTGAATGGTCAGAGCATATTTATTGGAAGCAGATGCCTCTGGGATCCTAAAAGTGATACAGTTTCATCCTATGTTTTCAGAAATTCTTCTCTATTTGCTCTTGCAAATGTCTATGCAGTTTACCTTGAGTGATTGAAAATGAGAAACGTAGTTTTTCCTCTTTAAATCATGAAATGGGATGTATCTATGTACACAAAAAATGTTACTGTCAAAAATTTTAAGAAATACTAACATTTCAAACAACTGGAAGCTTCTGGACCTTTTCACATTGTGAGGATGGGATCAGGGAGGGTATATGACAGTCATGTTTATCCACAGCAGGAACTAAGTCTTGGTTCTGCTGGATTGTTTTCATAAACATAGATTCTTTTTAAATAAAACTTTTGGTAGTAATTATTTTAATTATCCTTTTAGTTAGAGAGTTTGAATTTCCTGCAGTCCTTTTTGATGAAGAGAAGTTTTGGCAATATATGCCTATATATCCTAGCCAATGAAGACAGTGGAATAGTCAACATGGTATACACAAATGATAAATGTTAATATGCCTAAGTGCTGCATATAAAATAATACTGGTTTTCATTTTGTACTTAATAAATTGAGCAGCATTCATTAACTGCAATTATTGTTACATGTACCTGACAGTTGAAACTGCTGAGGTAGAATTAATGACTTCGTAACAATTACCATGGTCCCATGGGGCCACAAGCTAAAACTAGAAGCCCTTGTGGGCTGCCTGCACTTTACAAAATTGTGGGAGGACTGACCATTGGCTCTTCGATAATGGAAACTATAACTGAACAAAGGCTTTTTAGGACACTGAAGTAGACATTATATTAAATATACATGATGCTTAATAGTAACTGTATCTGTAACATATAAAATCACATATTGGAAAGAGATACTACTTTTAAATATACACTGCCTGATGTGCCTTGGAATAGGTTTTCCCCGGCTAATGAAATTTTACACAAAATGTATAGCTGGCAGCTTAACAAATAAAACATGTATACTTACCATTTTGTTCCTATGAATTTAATACTAAAGTGACCCAGTGTGGTTTTCAATGGATGGGCATTAAAATTTACAGGGCTGAAATAGCTTATTATTCTGCTGGTTAATGTATCTTGTACCATGGATCATTTATTTTTATGGAGCTTTCAGGCCTTTGTGTGCATGTAAAACGATGCTGTGTTGCTTTCCTGGATGGTAAGTCGACTGCCTAGAGGACATTTGTTAAAGGTCAAAGTCAAATTATTCACATATGGAGAAAATTAGCAATGTTATAGTTTTAAGGAAAAAATGATGTGTAATTCATATCAAAAAGAACTTAACAAATGGAAAAACCAGTCATTGCTTTATATTTTTAAATGTCTGAGTGTCTTACTTTTCCCTAAAATGTAGTAAAAAATGTCTACCTTCTAAATTCCTTTCCTTCTCCTTTTTTTATGAAGTGACTTTTCAAAGTGCATTTGTTGATTTTCAGTTTTTTCTGTTAGTGCTTTTGTGGGAATATGTGTATGTGATAATTTATAACAACCAATATTTGTCCATCTCATGGATCTGGATTACATTATAAATGTGGTAAGTAAATGAGCTTCGTGTTTTCATTACACATTTATGAACATCTTCCTTCTTGGAACAATAGCAGGGACAACCACATAACAGTTTTGCATGAATAAAGCAGAATGAAGAAACTTCTTTAGTAAGTAGAAAGCCTATTATAAAAAAAAAGTCTTTATTTTCAGAATGCTAAATTCTAATCCATGAAATAATTTATCAGCATTTATCCTAAGTTTTAGTAGGAGTCAAAGCCTCAAAAGGTTGTAACAGCTAAAAAACAAAAACACAAAGAAGCAGTTCCTCATCCCATTGCCATGTACTGTAATTCAAATGAATTCAGTGATGAATTCTAGCAATTATATAGCAGTATAAGAATATACAGTAAAGGGGCTGGGATTGTAGCTCAGCGGTAGAGCGCTTGCCTCGCATGCGGGAGGCCCTGGGTTCGATCCTCAGCACCACATACAGAGCAATAAAATAAAGATATTGTGTCCATCTACAAAAAAAAAAAATTTAAAAAAAAGAATATACAGTAAAAATTAACTTATTGTGACTAATTTAGGAGCATGCCAGTTATCACACAAAGCCTTGGGTAAGAAATTTGTAAAGAGATAACACTAAATTTGCAGGAGTTATTTTACTCTGAAAAACCTTTAACTTCCTGGCATTTCCCTGGGCTTCCTAAGTGCCATCCTTCTTTCCAGACCAGCTGCATCCCTCCTCACCTCAGAGCTTTCACTTATGCTCGTCCCACCTCAGAACACACCCGCCTTCCCTGTCAGCACCTTTCTCCATTTTTCTGAGTCAGTCTCAGACCTCTCCTTCTCTCTAAGTCCTTCTCCCTCTGTCGCTTCCTCCTGCTCTGTCTTCTCTGATGACTCTCATAGTTGAACTCCTGATGGTGCCTCAGCTAATTTTTGAATATTAGTTTCATTTCCTATAATAGGGTCAAAATCATTGAGTACGTGGACCACAGAGCCTGACAACAACACCTTGCAATCAAATCTAATCCATCTTTACTATTAAGTACGTGGCACGGCGTTACCCAACTCCAAGCTTCATGGAAAATAGCAAAAGCACTGTTCAATCTTCGAGGAACTAAATAAAATCTCATAAGAATAACAAAAGTACACAGGTGACAATAATAGAGGCCAGAATATGTCGTCACAGGAAAAATCCAGGCTGCTTTGGTCTGCTTAGGAGATTTATGGATGGCTTCGTGAAGCTGGGATTAAAAACTTAATCTACACTGTGAAGGGGCTAAGTAGAAGTTCAGCAGACAGAGGAGTACAGCAAGAAGTCTGTATAAAAAACTGGATAAAACTCAGCATTTCTGAAGATAAGTGGGTTAGAAAAAAGACTGGAAGTTGACTGGGTAAGGCACTGACACAGACCGAGAGGAGTCCCGAGAGGCTCTTTGGTAGGACAGTGTAGGTGAAGCGACTCTGAGATGCTGGAAAAGAGCAGAAAAACCATATAGGAGAGGTGAAAGCTGAAGAGAGTCTGAACGAGGCAATGGCATTGAAACGGAAAGGAGATAGCAGTCGTGTGTGACATTACATGGACAAAGTCTGCATGATCAGGCAAAGGCAAAGTCTGAAGCAAAGCAAGGCACTCTGGTCTGGAGAGCAGGCCTCAAGTTTCAAGCTCTAGATGTTTGCAGATTTAGGACCAAATCCTGCTATCCCAGGCACTTGTTAAGGGAAATTAAATAAGTTATTGATCTCACTAAGCTGCAACTTGCCCATGGTAAAGTAATAATAATGTTGGTTATCTACCACACAGGATTTTGGAAGATGAAATTCATATTTGCCAAATTCAACAGCATGATCCCTGATAAACAGTAGCTCCTGTGATGGAAAGTTTGAATATAAGTAACTAGAATTATGGTCCTGTTACCAAAAATAGGGATAACAGCAGAAAGAGTTTGAGAAACAAAATACCAAGTTTTATTTGGCTCTGGGAGTTTAAGTTCATAGTGGAACATTAGATAGAGTACAGCCTCGGGCAACTGAAACTGTAAGACTGGGGCTGAGCCACATCAAGGTAAGAGGTTTAGGACTTGGCAGTCATCCAAATGGAGACTTAACATCTTCCTCCTGCTTTATAAAATATTCATTAGCCAAATCTTTAGCAAGCATAGTCAGTACTAATAGCAAATTACTGAAAATTCACTTAGCTCTGGGAACATCAACCAGAAACACTCCCCACAAAACCAGCAGAGAATTTTTTCCCCCAAAACCAAAATTAAATGATGCCTTCCTTTGTTTCTTCATTTAAAAAAATTCCTACATGATCCCTTTCTGTTGCCAGATGTCAAAATAAGTGTGGTTTCTTTAAAAAGAAATGTTAGCTTCTCCAATGAAAGTATCGATGCTGTCATCTTCTGTCATTAACAGAGTAACTTTAAAGAAAACATATAATAGGAGACCTTATGATCAAGTCCAACAGATTATGTGCTCCAAAATCAAGTGCTAGTTCAGTTCGCTCCCTTTTTAAATTCTTGAGGATTATTCTTTAAATAGGTATGATTTTTAAAAACAACAGTTGAAAAAATTAGAGCTTGGCCCTCAAAGAATGAACATTCCCTTGTTGAGACCATCATGTAATCTCTCCTTCTAGATATTGCCAAAAATGCATTAAGAAAATTCACCATTACATAATTACTGATCATTTGCTGTGCCTTTTTACTCCTAGCATTTTTTATACAGGAGGGGCCTGCACCCACCATCTATGGTTTTGTCTGCTGATCTTCTTGTCTGTCTGCTGCTTTCACGTTCTGCAATCTGGTTCTCATTTCACCAATGCGTTGCCTTCACAAATAGTTAAAGTGTTCCCAAAGGCCAGATGTGCAAAATGTTTCTCTTGCTGTGCTCCATCTCAGCTCTCTTCTAAATTCATTTCTGTTGAGTAGCAATGTAATATAGGTGTTTGGGCATTTTTGTTTTTGTTTAAAAGCATAGGTTTGAAGATAAACATCTCCTTTTGCTGCCAATCTTTTTTCTTTTTTTGTACCAGGCATTGAACCCAGGGGTATTCGACCACTGAGCCTCATCCCCAGTCCTATTTTGTGTTTTATGTAGAGACAGGGTCTCACTGAGTTGCTTAGTGCCTCGGCATTGCTGAGGCTGACTTTGAACTCGCAATTCTCCTGTCTCAGCCTCCCAGAGTGCTGGGATAGCAGGCGTGTGCCACCGTGCCCGGCTGCTGCCAATCTTTTCTATCTCTGTGCCTCTGGGAAGGTGGCTAGTTCCTGGTGCCTGTTCCCTCAAAGGTAAAAATGATTATAATTGTGGTCACCACTTATGTTTTTAATCATGAAGACTGAACAGGAAAAGTGTACATTATAGTGTCTGATGCATAGTGGAAGCTTACTCTCAACCTCTCGTATCTTTTCATAGAACTTGTTTCCTAAAAAATTGGGCAGATAGTTTTGCAATTTATGTTCACCACCATAATTCTATACCCTATATTACTTGGTTGGTTTTTTGTTTTCTTTATTTTCAAATCTTTGTCTGCTACTACCTTCTTTGAATGACAACTACTTTCTCTTCAAGTTCACCTTTATTATAGTTTTATTCAGTCCCAAAGTTAGCCTTATTTTTATGTATCTTCCATTCAGAGTTCTTCATAGTACTTTCTTGGTTTCTTATACTGATTTTGCTTTCTGATACTTATTTTTCCGTAGTGTCCATTTGAACTCATATGTTCTTTTCTTCACATGTAGGAACAAACTACTAGTAATTTATTGAGTCTGATTAAGTTCGCCTACAATCTCTTTTCAAATGCTTCCTTACCAATTTAACTAGAGCATGCTTTTTTCCCCTTCTTTTTAGCGCAAGATATAACTTGAAACTTATGTCTCCACCCACCCACCAGGCTATTTCCCTATCTAGCAAGGCAAGGAACCAGTACAACCAGTATGAAGAGCACCAGGCTTTACTTTACATTGATGATCAAAAAGGAAAGACAATGCTTCCCAGAGACAAGGATGAGGGCTTCATCCAATGACCAGAAGGACAGATAATCAGCCTGACTTGCTTAGGAGGTGCTGGGAAATCATTGTTTAAATTCGTATGAGATATATTAAGTTTAGATACCCATTTCATTTTGAAACTGAAAAGATAAACTATATTGTAGGTTAATTATACAAATGTTCCTTTATATTTCCCTTTATTATGATAGGATAGCTTAAAATATATTTTTTTGAAAAACACAGCTAATGTGCTTGCTTATTTTCCAGTTTACAAGCACAAGTAAAAGTCACCTAAGGACCCACTCACTTCAGAAAGAAATACTACCAATCAGGAACATTTAGGATTAAAGAAAGAGGGAACACTTTCCAGCTCACTTTACAGAGCTAACTTAAGCCTGATATTAATATTCTATAAGGACATTGCAAGAAAAGAAAATTACAGATAAATGTTTTTTATAAAAATGTTTTGCAAAAATCCTAAGCAGAATGTTGCAAATAAAGCACCATGATGTGTAAAAAGGGAAATACACTATTAATAATATATTATTTATTATTAATATATTCTAGCAATTCATTTGTGTGCAAATAAGTAAAAACTCACTTAAAAGTTATACAATTGACTCTCTATATATTATGTTTCAGTGATTTTTTTTAAAAATTTCACCAGCCTAAGGGTACTATATTACAGCTTTTTCTTCCAAAGTTTTAAAGAACAGATAATAGCTTCACTTTATGAAACTAGAATAATCTTTATTGCCAAAATATATAGGGACCAGTTTTTTTTATGGACATGGATACAAAAGTTCTAAATAAAATACTAACAAAGCCAGTCCTTCTGAATATTTAAACAGTGCTATACCATTGTCAAACTTATTCTGAACAGAGAAATTTCAAAATAAGGAATGCTATCAATATAAATCAATATAATTCTTCACATGAGCAAAAGATAAAAGCATAATATGTAAAATTAAATAAGTATTTTAAGTATGTAATAATAAAATCCATCATTATATATAATTATAATGCACCAAAATATGGAAAAAAATATTTGATAAAATTTAGAAGTCATTTCTAACAAAATGACAGCTTGATAAATATGTAGTATAAGACAACTCTTTAGATAAGCAAGAATATTAAGTATATATAATATATGTATATATTAAATATATTGCTTTGTTGTATATAATTTGATGTATTTACTTTTGATCAGCATATGTCATGCAGAGTAGGGAACACTGAAGCCATGTTTGTGGAGGGATGTCCATTGCCACTGTCATGAAGATTCTTTCAGTGGCTGCCTTCCCAGTGAAACCTTCCCTGTCATGCTGAGTAAAATCCAAACTCCTGTCCTACCCAAGCCTCTCTATTTTCCTTACATGGCTTATTTTCTTCTCAGAATCAGTCATTATCTGACATTTCTCTTGTTTACAGCTGTCTTCCATGAAAATATTCACTTTGTCTATTTTTTTCACAAATATATCCTTAGCACTCAGAACAGTATTTGGGACATTATTCTCTTGTTAAATAATTGTTGAATGATAAATAATGCGATAAGACAAGAATGTGAACCAATCAATTCAGAAGTACCTTTTTTACTAATAAATGATAATATTATATACCTAGATCCAGATACCTGTCATGCTGTTTATCATATTTCAACTCAAAATCCCACCAAGTTTCTTTTTGGTAGTAGAGTTCAATTTCTGCTCCATTAATTCCTCCCATAACTTGTCTGCCTGCCTTTCTCAGTTCTGCTCTGGCCAACAGCATGTGATCAGATGTCTCCATATCTGGAAGCCAGGTATCTGATTTCTCTTGCCAGGCTTCATCATTGATGTGAATTTGTTCCTTTCTTTTTCTAATTTTTTTAATTTCATTTTTTGGTTGATAGATGATATTTGTACCTTCTTATAAGGCACCTTGTGCTGAATTGATTGATGTATAAATTGAGTAATGATCAAATCAGGGTAATCAGCATATCCATCACCTTAACCTCTCATTTCTATATAGTGAGTACATTCAAAATCCTCTCTTCTAACTATTTGAAGATATTCCAATGCCTTATTATCAACTATATTCACTCTAGCATGCCATAGAACACTAGAATTGATTCCTCTTCATAGTAACATTGTATCCATCGGCCATCCTCTCCCCAGACCTCTTTCCTCCTCTTCTCAGTCTCTTTAGTAACCACACTTCTACACTTGGTTTTTAATGTTGGAAACATTGTGTTCCCATTTCTGCAAGTCATTATCTATGTAATAATCAAAGTTGTAGAGATGTTCTCTATTTGTTCATCCCAACTATTTGTGCAAGCTTGTGATTTTTGGTGACTGTTCAGTCTAAGATGGGATCAATTATAACAAAACAGTAAAGCTCATATAGTTTGAGCCAGGAATGGTGGCACACACTAGTAATCCCAGCAACTTGGGAGAATGAAGCAGGAGGATTTTAAGTTTCTGGGCAACTTAGTGAGACCCTCCTCAAAATAAAAAAACAAAAAGGCTCCGGGGTATAATTCAGTAGTAAAGAATCCCTGTTTCAATCCCCACTCCCGGAAAAAAAAAAGATGATGCAGTTTGAATCCTTGCTCTGCTAATTATTCTGTAGCATCAGATAGGTTATTGAACTTCTCTGAGCCTCCATATTTTTACATGAAATATGAGGACAAACTTAACACGGTGTTTCAATATGGTTGTGAAATTTACTTAGATAATGTATGTAAAATGCTTAGCATAGTACCTCTAACACATTAATGCAATAAATGGTAACAGTTTATTTTTTAAAGAATGTGTCTGAAATTTATTTATTTTCATGTTGTTATTGAGTAATGTCTTGGTCAAGTTCATTTCTGTAAGTTTGCCATCACTAAGGAAATAAAGTCGTTCTCAATTGTGGGATTTATTTTAAATGCTTAAGATCTACAAGTCTTTCTATACTACATTGTGTAAGAACCTTGTATTTCTTTTGCAGTTGGCAGAATTACTATTTTACCACTGTTGTTTCTTAACACTTTGAAACTTGATTGAATATGCTTTGATTTTACTGGTTTTCTTGTTTTGTAATTTGCCACTATTTTACATTATGTGCTTGGTTTTACTATTTACTTTATCTTAAAACATTCTGATCATACTATGGATATTCATTAAATAATATAAAAATGAGAGGGGGCGAGGACTAAGACACCTTTGAGGGAAGCAAGGAATAAGCATTGAGGTAGAATGTGAAGGATGCATTTGGGAGTTCCTAGCTCTTCTTTTTTTTAAATTTTTTTTTAGTTGTTGATGGATCTTTATTTTGTTCATTTATTATTTATATGTGGTGCTGAGGATCGAACCCAATGCCTCACGCATGCTAGGCAAACGCTCTACCACTGAGCTACAGCCCCAGCCCCCCTACCTCTTCTTTTAAAGGAAACTTGGACAGGGATGGGTATGGAAAGGTAGGTAGGAATGGTATCAGTCTGGTGATCTCTTGGTTTCTGGTGGTCTGGTCAATCTCAGGACACTTAGTCTGACATGGTCTTCATTATCTGATCAGTAGGTGATGCTGCAAAGTTCCCTATATTACATGTTCCTCATGATATTATCTCTCTCTTTAAAAAGTGTGCAGGTAGATTTACAAATTTCCTAGGGATTTGGGAGTAACAGTCCTGCAAGAGACGTAGGGAGTAGCATGCTTGGAAAAGTATGTGGAATTTAAGAATTAAAATCTCATTTCCGTGTCTTTCCTTCATATCTTCTTTCTACCTATTTCTTATTTCTTCTCTCCTATCAGGAGTACCTGGTGGTAAAGAATATTTTGACTAACAGTCCAGTTTGGTGTGACTGCTTTGATTTATATTGAGCAGCTTAAGTTTGGATCTAGTAAAATACCATCCACTTAGCTGAGTGACTTAGGACACATTTTCTTTATCTTTTTTTAAAAATTTTTAAAATTTGGGTTTTTTTTTAGATATACATGACAGTAGAGTGTACTTTGACATATTGTACATACATGGGGTCTAACTTATTCTAATTAGGATCCCATTCTTGTGGTTGAACATGATGTGGAGTTTCACTGGCAGTGAATTCATATATGAGCATAGGAAAGTTATGTCTGATTCATTGTACTGTCTTTCCTATTCTCAGCCCCCTCCCTTCCCTTCATTCCCCCTTGTCTTAGTTCCACTGAGCTTCAATTTCCTTATCTGTGCAATGATGATAACATACTACTCTTCTTAATGCATGAAGGAAGGGTTTAAATGCCATGCACAGCATGTTGACAGGAGCACCCAACATAGAGTAGATGTTGTTCAAAGACAGACTATGGTACTAATAAGAGCAGCACTTCAGCTGAACAGGAAGTTTGACTTGTTACAACACACTGGAGGCGTTGGCTGTCACAGTAGAAGTGAAAATGTTGTTTTGTGATAGTCTTCATTTGTCTTTTTATCTGTGAAGATATCTAACTGCATAACAATGGCATGGCTATCTGGGTCTTGGCTTCTCAACTTCCAGAATGAGAACAGAATGTTTTTTCATTTCTGTAGTAGAAAGGTAAAATCAAGGTGGCCCAGATTTCAGGAAGGAGCTCATTGCTCAAACACTCTGAGTTTCTGTTGTTTGTGGGACTTGATTGATACATATATGCCTCGGGCTTTTCCCAAGGAGGTGCTGAAGGACTACATTTTCAGGTCTTTTGAGAAAAACACTTTGATTCTTACTTAACCATAAGTCAGTGTTTAAATTTCCAGTAATAATACACAATGATCAACAAGCTTTTCTGGAGGAGATAACAGCTTATTTTACCTTCTTTGTAATGCCTATTTTTTCAGGTTTTTCTACCATCAGCATTTTCTATTTACTGTTGGAAAGATATTTATAATTTTTAAAAGGAAAAAAAAATCAAAATGAGCTTGGTTTAATTGTATTTTTATTGCAATTTGAACAGTATTTGAAATTTCAAAGCATTAGCTAGAATTTGAAAAGAAGAGTGCATTCACCTTGGCAAAGGGAGAAAATAGGCCTCACTCAGGCACACCTTTTAGAAGAGAACTGCCAACTGGAAAGCCATGTTTTACAATGGAACACAAGCAACATACCAGGCAGTAGAACAGGTGATTAAATGCATGCTAAAGCTCTGCTACCCATAAGGAATTTGCTTTTGTTCTAACAAAGAGTGCTCAGATCAGTCATGGAACAGCCCTCCCTACAGCACAAAGTTTCTAAGTCTCGTCTTGACATCACCGAATGCTTCTTTGACTCCCAAAGCCCTTCCGTGGGCATCTGTCCATCCCCAACATGTTCCTCGCCTGAGGAGTCCACCTTGGGCATGTCTTGGGCTATGTTTTCCTCAGAAGTCTCATGTCTCTTTGGGAGCTGGAAGTAGTTTCTTCTCTCATCTGTACAAAACAGAAAAACACAACACTACCTTGAAGAGCCCCAGCAGAGAAGGCAGCAACCACATTCTGCTCTTGGAGAAATGAATTCAATTTCTGAAATGAAATTGAATCTCACATGTGATTTTTTAAAATGCTGGTCTGATTTCAAAGAGATTTGGTATTTTAGGAAGAGCTCAGTCATGTCTGCTCTTCATTTTGTAGAGGAGGAGACTTCACCATAAAGAGGAAGAGTGATATACCCAGTGTCCCGCGGCTGGGTAGAGCCAGATCAAGGCTTGACTGCTGCTGGCTGCCTCTGCTCTACAGCTAGTAGCTTCCCGAGGTATTAGTTACTTGCTATAAGCAAAGAACAACCCTATATATACCTACAAAGCTGATCAGAAAGGAAGGACATGGAGACTTAAACTTTTATATCTGAAAGTAAAATGTAGGCCATGATATTTTTTTATCTGAGTAGTGTTCCCAAAGTCCACACATAAGCTTCTCTTTTAATTCATATCAAACCTACTTTTCAGTGTCTTAGGACACCAGCAAGCACCAAGAAAAATTAGATGAATAAATGCTGGTTGGTAAACCAGTAATTGACCATATAAACAATGTATGGGAAAACCTGTAAAAGTTTTAATACATAACACTATGATTTTGGTGGTGTCTAAAAGAGATCAACCTATACATTCATTTCAGTTCCCCATATATTTCGGAGATATTTCAATTTTTTTTTCTAGTACATTTTCGTTTAGTATTCTAGAGATCACATACACTCACACACGTGAAATATAAACATGTGAGGTGTTGTTTATGTTAAATAACTTAGCCATTTCCCAGTGCAAATAATATTTAAAACAATATGTTCTACATGATGAATACACACAATTTTTATTTGTTAATTTACAAAAAATAAAATAAGTGCTGTCATTTATTGCAACAGTTTACTCCCTTTGATGTAGTATAGAATAAATAAAGACCTTTGACTCTTGAAGCCAGATAGACCTGATTTGGTTCCTAGCCACACTGCTAACCGGCTAGGTAAACAATTTTCTCCTTGGTAAAATGCTAAACAGTGATAATATTACCTACTTCATGCCATCCTTATCAGACTGAATGAAATGTTGCATATAAAACTGCTTGGCACTTAGTAAGTGCTCAGATTTTTTCTTTTCATCTTTATTTCACACCTACCTGAATTCCAAATTATTATATTTTGTAATTTTCTCTGTGTGAAAATCTTGCTATGTCAATAGTCCCTTGAAGTTATATGCTTCTATCTATTGCACATCCATAACACCTGCCATAGATGCCAAGCTCACTTAAGGAGTCATGCAATCATATAATTTGAAGCAGAAGGCTAAAGAAAATGAGGTCTTATTTTTTTAAATGTAGCTCACCTCTTTCTCAAGCCAAATTCAGTTTATTTTGATAATCCCCCAGACTGATATAGAAATGGCTCAGCAGTTCTTAAAGAAATAGTTATTGAAATAACTGTTAAGCCAGACACAGTGGCACACACTTGTAATCCTAGCAATTTAGAAGGCAGAGGCAGGAGGATTGCAAGTTTGAAGCCAACCTCAGCAACTTAGCAAGACCCTTTCTCCAAATATAAAATAAAAGATAAAAAAGGGTGGGGGATGTAGCTCAATGGTAGGGTGCCTCTGAGTACAATCCCTAATACCAAAAATAAAATAAAATGACTGTTAAAACCTGTTTAAAAAAAAAAAGAGGCAGGTATAAAGAGTAAGGGAGACAAGTTACCTTGCTGAACTTGAGGGATCCCCTCCAGGTGCCTTCTCCACCTGGAACTAGCACAGATGTAGATGACTGTTCTTCTGTACTCCAGCCCACAGAGCTTCACAGTCTCCTTGCTCCTGGCCTCAGAGATGGCGAATAGGACAGACAATAGAAACAGAATGAAAACGGAGCCCTTCATTTTGCTCAGAAATGAATGAGGATCAGATAGGGAATAAATTGCCCAATCAAGTTTTAACGAAAGCCTCACCCTTTGACCAATTTATACTAACATCTCTGACGTTTTATTGGTCAAAACCTCATTTTAACAATATTTGCTAAGCACATAGATTACATTGTGAAGTTCTGATAATGTGCTTTTATGATTATTGCCAGCTATTCAATCACTTCTGAACACCATTATTTGACCGTTAGCTGTGTCTGTGAGACAATAAACAGACACTCTCTTGGGAGACATTATGGTGACTCATGGACTCTAGAAGCAGCCAAGCATGAATCCCAATCTCTGTTTTGCCACTTACTGAGTGATGCAGGGCAAGTTTTAAACTCTTTGAACCTTGATAACCATATAAAAAAAAATGGGAAACCCCATCTGATAAAAGATTTTGAGTACTGAAAGCAACATCTACGTCAAAGTGATGGAAAGCCACCTTACCACTGCAGGCTGTCATGTCCCGAGTTTGATTCCTGGCTTTCCACTTACCAGATCTAGAATCTTAAGCAAGTTATTTCAATATCCTTCTTTGTAAAATTTGCTTCTGGTAGTAATTACCTCAGAGAGCTAATGTGATAATGTGTGTCCCAATTGACACAATAAACAGTCAATAATTGGCTGCCCTCTTCCCTGACAATCAGAATGGACTAGGAAAGACAACTTCTGTTCAGAATTCAGGAGAACCTTGACTAGATTCATCACTGCTATTCTTTACCTTTTATGTTGCCTTTCTAAGTGCATATTTCTATTATAACAGGAAACTGAAACTGTAATCCCAGACAGCTAAATAATGAAATTTCTCTTTTGGTAAGCCCTCTGAAGGCACGTTTCTGCAAAACTCTTAATCTAAACTGAGAAGGATGGCATTTAAGATCTCAAAGAATTGATGACTTGCTTTTGAGCAAGTTGAGAAAATAACTGTTCAGTAGATTCTGTGGGGGGAAAAAATCCTCTCAGTCTGTGGCCAAGATCCTATCACCCGCACTTCCTGGATCATCACTTTTTTCTGTAGGAAGCAGGAAAACAAAAATAAAACAAATATGTTCTGGATAAAAAACATTCTCAGCCGGGCATGGTGGCACACGCCTGTAATCCCATTACTTGGGGAGGCTGAGACAGGAGAATTCCAAGTTCAAAGCCAGCCTCATCAACAGTGAGGTACTAACAAACTTAGTGAGACCCTGTCCTAATAAAATACAAAATAGGCCTGGGGATGTGGCTCAGTGGTCGAGTACCCCTGAGTTCAATCCTCAATACCAAAAAAAAAAAAAATCTCTCAGAAATCAACATTATTTCAAATCATCTTGCTTTCTCCATCTCTCTGACTATAGAGTGGAGAACAGATAAAGGGTGGCAAGACTTGAGGTAGGAGAAACAAAGAAAGACTGTGGTGATCATTTAGATGAGATGTGATGGTGGCCTAAACAAAGGCCAGAGCAGAGAGAATAGGGCAAAGGGGTATTCAAAAGACAAGAGGCTTGGTACTGATTGGGTATCGGGGTTACACCGTACAGACAACAATAAAAAATGGCACCTAGATTTTCTGGCTTGCAAAACTGGGAGGTATAGGGTTACTTGCTATGCAGGGACCAAAGAAGGACAAATAGTTTTCAGACAAAGCTACTCCATCTTTTGATGGAGCAAAGTTGCAGGTGAACCTGTTTTTTGTCCATGGAACATCCACATCACCAAGCCTAGCACACCTGCAGCACCATCAATTCTTCAGCTGTTTAGTACCAAACCTCTTCCATCCTTTCAAGATTTGTATTGCTGTCTTGATAATACCAGTTTCACAGAGCACTGCAGTACAGCTATGATTGGGGGTTATGAACTGGGATTTTTTCATAACCCAAAGGATGATCCCTTTCCTGAATGTCGGACATTCTGGAAACTGAATCCTGCTGTCACTCTCACTTGATCCTCTCAGATTCAAAAAAGTATTCTTTTCTGCCAGCTCTTAGGGTCTCTTCAGGACTCATCTTGGGATGCTGATGAGAAGCCATCACAATCTGAACTCAGTCATTAGAAAAATGGAGGCAAGCTAATCAACCTGGTCAGGTATCCAGATGAAAGTTAAAGACCATAACTAAAGCCCTAGGTGTCAGCCTCACATCTGGGGACTTCATTTCCCCCATTTTAATTTGAGAGGGTTAGACTGGATTGCTCAAGGGCTCTTCGGAACTGGAAATTCTAAGTCTTGCTATAATTATGTGATTATGTTATTCTTACCTCAAAAAGCTTCAGAAGCAAAGTGGACTGAATTATACATGTATGGTTATGTCAAAACAAACTCAATGTCATGCATAACTATAATGAATAAATAAAAACATTTTTAAAAGACAGGAAAAAAATGAAATCTAAATAATTTGTCATATAAGCCTATCTGCTTAGGTCTCCAAATAGCACTCTTTCTACATATTTCAGAGTCCAGTTGAAGGACAATAAAAACGAAAATAAATCTTTCCATTTCTGACCAACCACAGTTTATTGTTTGTACACCTAACTCGAACATTTAATCCTTTTTGTTTGTAGGTTGACATTATTTTTTCCTATTTAGTCTGTAATTCAGTTTACTCTGTGGCTTTTAACATTTGGGCTGCCATAACAAAATACCAATGACTGGATAGTTTATGAATAAAAGAAATTTATTTCCTACAGTTCGGGAGGCTGGGAATGGGAAGGTCAATATGCCAGCATGTTCAGATCCTTGTGAGGACCCTCCTGAGGCTGTAGACTGCTGCTCTCTCACTGTCTCACGTGGTAGGGGAAACTAGTTTTCTGGTATCTCTTTCAAAAGAGCACTAATCTTAATCATGAGGGTTCTGTCCTTATGATCTAATCACTTACCAAAGCCCTCAACTTCTAACACTATCACTTGAGGATTAAAATTTCAATATATGACTTTTTGGAGACACATATATCCAGGTCATAGCAATATATAATTGTCCTACAATTTAGTTTCCCCATTTGTGAGAAATAGCCTCATAATATTATTGTGAAGTTGCAATGAGTTAATAAAAATAAAGCACCTAGCATATGTGAGGCTTATAAATAATAAATTAGCATCATTTGCAATGGATTAAAGTTTTTTTTTTGGTACTGGAGATTGAACTCAGGGGTACTCGACCACTGTGCCACAACCCCAGCCCTATTTTTGTGTTTTTTTTTTTTTTTTTTTTTTTTTTTTTTTTTTTTTTTTTTTTTTTTATGTAGAGACAGGGTCTCACTGAGTTGCTTAGCACCTCGCCGTTGCTGAGGCTGGCTTTCAACTCGCTAAGTGCTGGGATTACAGGCTTGCACCACCACGCCCGGCAGAAGTTTCTTTTTAACAATTGTTTTTTAGTTGTACATGGACATAATACCTTTATTTTTATGTGGTGCTGAGGATTAAACCCAGGGCCTCACAAGTGCAAGGCAAACACTCTACCACTGAGCTACAATCCCAGCCCAGATTAGAAGTTTTTAATGTTTGGTTGGAACTAGTTAGTATGGTAGCTTTACTGTGTAATTTTCAATCTCAAACAATCCATAGCTGTGCGTTGCTATAGTCTTTTTCTTTCTTTCTTTCTTTCTTTTTTTCTCTTTCTTTCTTTCCTTTTTTTCTTCTACAAATAAATTCTAAAGAGGCAGAACTTTAGAGTACTGTATCTTTAAGTGTTTTCTTTAGAACATGAGTCTTTGTAGATATTTTAGGAAAAAATGATTCCATGGTAATAAACCTTTTCTTAGAGATTAATAATGCATATCAGCTAGAGATTCTTCAACTTTAATTCAAATTTTCTCCCACATAATTGATCCTAGAAACTCTCTAATGATGGAATTGACTAACATCTAAGATAGCCATGAATTTCTAAAGAAGACATTTCTAGTCTTTCTCTGTTCAGGTACATGATAGGATTATATTTCTCTGTTCTTTGAAGTTGGACATGATGTGACATATTTGGGCAAATAAAATGTCAGTGGAGGTGACATATGTCACTAGAATTTAAGGATGGGCACAGATTGCCTCTCCTCTGCCTTGATAAATAATGACATTCTTAACACTGGAAACTGGTGGCTGCCTCTGTACATTATGGAGAAGAGAAGCCTACTCACCTATAATGAATGTGCAATATGAATGAGAAAAAAACATTTGTCATTTAAAGTCACTGAGATTCAGAGATTGTTGGTTATAACAGAATAACCTGGTTTATCTTGCTGAGTAATAATGATCTTTAAGTAACTGACATCTTACAGATGTAGAGAATGTTTATAATAACCCAAGATTTTAAAGCAAGATCAGTTATTTGACTTTAATAATTGGAATTAATTCCCACATGCTCAATATGATTATCTGAAGTTCTACTATTAACATAAACCAAAAATTCAAATTAATGAGACCATGGATTTAGTAAACTGTAGAAGCATCTCCATACCTTCCTGCCCCTCCCTTCCATCCTTCCCCATTCTATGCTAATAGACTGTGCTCTTGCCAAAGACTGTGCTCTTGCCTTTGTTTGTGACCTTTGGATCTGATTGGTCCAAGAGTGTATTTAAGCTTCTATAGTTTCTAGAATAAACTGGTGTTTTTTGCTCCTTGCCCGGGTGTGTTTCTTGTCCCAGGTATCTCTGCATCTCGCTGGGGCGAAGCAAATTTTTACCTACACCCCGGGGCCTGGGGAGATTGGCTCTGCGGATCGCCACCATCCAGAGAGACCCCTTTTCGTCTAGCCCGGGGAACCCTTCTCCATCTCTCTTGGACTCCAACTCATCGAGAAGCCACGTGGCCTTTTCCTCTCCCACTCTTATCAAAGCGACAAATGGTGACCCCGACGTGATGTGATGTGATAGGCTTGATGTGACGTGATGTGACAGGCTCGACGTGACATGATGTGACAGGCTCGACGTGATGTGATGTGACAGGCTTAGCGACTCCTTCGCTCAGTGGGTAAGATTTCGTGGCGATTCCCCTGTTTGTCTTGCTGGTGAAGGTAACACCAGCTCGTTTGTGAATGTCTTTTGTGTTTGTCTTTGTGTGATAAGGTTAGCTCAGGGAATATCTACTTTCTGGTTTCTCTGATAGTTGTAAAGGGTCTGATCAGCCCTACTTCTAGCCATTTTTCTGTTCTTATCTCTCCTACTGCTCTTCCTACTTTCGGGATACTTTCCCCTTTCTTTGGCTGTCTATCTACAGTGAGCTGATCCTGCCTTCTTCTCCCAGCTCCTCTGATAAGCCTTCTGCCTCTCAGAATAAGCGGAGTCTTTGCTTGCCAAGCCTGCCTTCTCCCAAAGCGCAGGCCCTACCCGGGGAGCCCTACCCCAGGAGCACACAGCCCCTCCCTTGCAGCCAGCTACAGTAATCCAAGCTCCCCCGTGCACACAGAGCACTGCTCTGAGGTACCTAGTTCCCCTGCAAATCGCTAGGCAAAAGAATAAAAATAAAACGGGTCACTTTGGCTGTGGTTCCTCCCGCCAGCCACAGCACCCCAGTTCTAAGCGGCGTTAGCCCCGCCCACCCTTTAGTGGCTCTGCCTAGCCTGCACGCCCACCAGGGCTCCGCCCAGCCTGCGCACAGGTGTGCCGGCCCGCCAAGGCCCCAGCGCAGCCACTCAGGCCACCAGCCTTCTAGCAGCCCGGCTGGCCGGGTGCTCCAAATCCTTAAAGAGACCATGCTCTTGCCACAGTGCTGCTCCTGGAGATAAAATTCTCAAGCGTGCTATGCCAGCACCTTCTCTGGCCGGAGCCACACCCCCTGCCTCCAGGCGGGCCTGAGTCCCTCCCTGTAAGCTGATCGCAGCACTCACTGCTCAAACATAAGGAGAGCAACTGATCAGGTTTTCACGGACAATGCTTAATTTAAATCTGCCTCACATTTTCCTTCTTCTCACAACCGGTGAACTTCTCCCTTCTCAGGTTCCATCTGACCCCTCTGCCCACTCCTATCCTCTGTGCCACTGCCTTCTCTTCCCTCCAGGGAAAAAACACTTCTGCGGGCACAAAAAGCCAACAGACAGAATCACCAAAGGACCGCTCTCAGGCCAGCGACTAACAGCTAGCTGGCAGGCAACCTTCCACTGCCACAAAGCACTGCAGCCAGCTCCCAGATGGCTAAAAAGACCTAAAACAGTAAAGATAGTTCACAGGCACCTATCTCCTTCTCCTCCCCGCCTCCTCCCTCTCTAAGGGAAAGAAATTTTACAGGCAAAAGGGACACAGATCCAACTCCTGCCTAATGTCACAGCCCCCTAGCTACAATGCAGCTCCATTGGGGACAAACTCCTCCAATGGCACAATCGCTTGCCCTCGGATGGCAGCATTCTCCTCCTTGCCTTGCAACTTCAGCAGGCAACAGGGCTCACATGCCAGGATAAGAAGTTCAATAAGTGAATTTCTGCCACTAAGGAAGTTTCTGATCATTATGGTGGAATCATTATTAATTCATGTACTTTGTATTCAGTTTTATACTAGGGAAGATATACCAATGATCTATTTACAGTTCATCACCTAATGTTTATGCAAAAAATAAACTATTTCAACATGTATAGTTAGTACTTCAAGTATTCCTTCTAGCTTCAACACAGAGGTATACCTAAAATTTAAAAAATATCAATATGCAGCCATATATGCAAGATTTCTACGGTTATTTGGAAAAAACAAATTATATACCTCCCGGTCAATAGAAAATAAAGATATAAATAATTACACATTAAAATGTTTATGTCTATAACTATCATTGGAATGATAAATAATTTTTCTCACTTAAATTGGCTGTCTGTTTAGCCTAAAAACCTTACTGGCTCAGAATTAGATTCCTGCTTAATTTAACCCCTCTCTTAGAGTTACTTTGAGCTGCATTGCCAACCTAAATCACTTCCTAAAGATTAAATATAATAACACTTTAAAGGAATGTTGGCCTTAGAGATTTTCCTTGAGTCAGAACAACAGCCTTTAAAACAAAAGCAAAATGGAAGCACAATTAAATGGCACTAACTTAATACTGTTAATGTCTTTTAAAGTTTCTACCTTTAGATTATATATCTGACTTCAATAAATATTTTTGTATCTCACATGGGCAAAATTATATACTGCAATTCACACTAAGGTTTCCTATAGCCACACATTCTCTGTACCTTTTGCAATGTTTTGTTATTTTATTTTACTGGGTTTGCACCTTGATGCTAAAACTTTATTTGATTTTGGGTGTTTCTCATGTTATAACATTCATATAGAGAAATTGATCCATGTAAATACTTTCCATGTTTTCTCCTCAATATTTAAATCACTAGTTATCATATGGTATCTCTCACCCTTAATGATTTTGGCTCTCACGGCAGCTCTGGACACCTCACCCTACTGGAAGGAGCAATGGCTACACTGCTCATTATACACTACTGCCCTTACAGGGGAGAAAGCAACCCATGTAATTAAGGCTCTGAAGCAAGCAATGCTATTCATGGGTGTCCCATGGTCAATCAAAACAGACAATGGCCCAGCCTATATCTCCCTCAGATTGAAGGAATTTTTAACTTCCTTGGGAATTTCCCATACCAAAGGGATTCCCTATAACCCTCAGGGACAAGCAATAATTGAGAGAACCAATTGCAGTCTAAAGGAGATGCTTCAAAAACTTGATTCTACTGAGAAGGACCCTTCTTTGAGATTGTTAGATGCTTTATTTACCCTTAACTACCTCACTTTGACAAACAAGGCCTTAATGCAGCAATTCGACACTGGGGTCCATTTACCTTCCCTACCCCTCTTCCCTCGGTGCGATGGACAGACCCCTTAACCCCTCAATGGAAAGGCCCAGACCCTCTGCTCACACAAGGGCGAGGCTATGCTTGTGTCTCTCCCCCCCCACAGAGTCTAAGCTCCTTTGGATCCCAGCCAGGAATATTCATCCAAGCCTCTCTGGAGAAGTCAACCTGCCTCACCTGAAGTAAGAAGCCCCTTCTGTGAGTTCCTAAACCAAAACTAATATTGTCTTTTGACCCTTCTATTCTTCAAAAGGTGTTGAGTAAATTATCAACTTTATTAGATCCATCCAATTGGGTTATCATTGGGCTCAGAGTTCTAACCCTTCTTCTGGTTCTTTTCTTTGTCAAACTAAACAAGCTCTCAGTTCATATCATTAAGGAATCACAGGAACACACAAAAAAAATCCTGCCACATGGATCGCAGCCCTCAAGAACATATGAGAAGCTCGTCCACCTCATCTTCACTGGAGACACAAGGCTTCACAGCTTTGACTGATCCTAACCCTAACCCCTACCCCTTCCCTTCCAACCCCTCCCAACCCCATTACCCCTTCTATTGGGAGAGAGCTCATTTTGGGGCACGTGCATACAGGCTGGCAGCCAATGACGGGTAAGATGCTCAGAGGATCACGACCTAAGCCAGGCGAGGTCTTGTCTGCCCCTCTTCTTGCGCATGAGCTGTAATTGATGACGGGTAAGTTACTCAGAGGAGTGCAACCTAAGACAGATTACAGCTTTGTTAGCGGCCCCCCTCTATCATATACAGCATGTAGGAGTCTGGCAAGTCCAGCGGAATGATTCTCTCCCATGAGGAGATTATCACAGAGCCCTCCAACATGCTTGCTTATGGGCCATACAGGCCCCACTGACATTTCAAATAAAAGTAAAAAGGGGGATATGTAGGAGCATCTCCATACCTTCCCACCCCTCCCTTCCATCCTTCCCCATTCTATGCTAATAGACTGTGCTCTTGCCAAAGAGCACCCCTTTGCGACCTTTGGATCTGATTGGCCCAAGAGTGCATTTAAGCTTCTATAGTCTGTAGAATAAACTGGTGTTTTTTGCTCCTTACCCTGGTGTGTTTCTTGTCCCAGGTATCTCTGCGTCTCGCTGGGGCGAAGCAAATTTTTACCTATACCCCGGGGCCTGGGGAGATTAGCTCCGTGGATCACCACCATCCAGAGAGACCCCTTTTCATCTAGCCCGGGGACCCCTTCTCCGTCTCAACTCGTCGAGAAGCCACGTGGCCTTTTCCTCCCCACCTCTTATCAAAGCGACAGTAAACATGTTTCACCTAGATACCATTTGTTAAGCAACTATGGCTACAGTGCACCTGGTAATGGTGTATGAGGCAGGCTGGCATGAGTTGGAAGTACCATTTATGGCATCAGATTTGGGACATTAGATCTCAGTTCTGGCATTTAATATCGTATGAACATATCTAATTTCTCTTAATCTCAGTTTCTTCACTTATAAAATGGAGACAACAAAATGGACTTCATTAGGGTAGTTTTAAGAATTAAATGATGAAAAAACTGACCAGAGTCTCTAGCACAAAGGAAACTTGCAGTAGATTGATCATCAATGGCAATTACAATGGTGATAATTTCATCTAACAGTTCCTTATGCCTTCAGTGTTTGGATAATAAATTATCAGTATTGGTATTCTAGTTTCTAGCTATATATAAGAAAATATTTTACCTGGGATTTGATTTTCTAATTTGTTAGACTGAAAAAATCATAGGATCAGTTATCACTGCTAAATTGTAAAGCATATCATGTATAATTATTTTATGATGACTGAGACCTTTATATGAAAATGCATTAGCAAACACTTATTTATGTTTATTTTCTAACACTAAATTAGCAAATATTCATTCTTAATGTGTCTAGTCTTCATGGCACAACTATTTACCTAGCTGTTCTTAGGAGTCATTCATGACTCTTCACTCCATCTCTATTGACTAAAACCTTCTCTATACAGACATCCATTAAATCACCAAATCCCATCAGTTCTACCTTCTGAATTTCTATGTAATCCATTATCACTCTCTATCCCTTCTTGCATGACCTCAACTTTCATTTGGCCTCTTGATTAGTCTTGTCATCAATCAATTTTCCATACTGCTGCCCAGAACAATCTAAAACATGTAATTATTACCCACCTTTAAAACCCTCTTGTTTCCCTCAAGAAAAACATTCAAATTTCTTTAACATGCCCCTACCTGTTCAGGTTCAGTTGTGTTAGATATCTTCAAACTCTGAAAGTTCTAGCAATACTTAACACCTTACACATATTGAAATTCCTAATTTTCTCTATTTTTCCTGCACTCTTTAAATCTGGTTAACAACTTCTACTCTACAGATATCTGTGGAATGGATATTGAAATAATATTTGCATAAACAACATTTTGCATAAATTTATGGATCTTTCTTACCATTCATTTTAGTGATTTTTAAAAATGTCCTATTGGTAAGAATCAAAATGAGCAAGTAACATACAACTGAATAGCAAACCAGAAAAGAAAATAAGAAACAATGATAAAATGATCTGATTTTTAAAAAATAGGCAAAGGACATTTTTTTAAAAAAGACTTACAATGGCCAACAGGTATATTAAAAAGTGATCAACATCATTAATCATAAAGGAAATACAAATAAAAACCACAATGAACATCACTTCCCATGTTAGGATGTCCATTATCAAAAACACAAGAGAACAAGGTTGACAAGGATATGGAGAAAAGGAATCCTTAGCACACTGTTAGTGGGAATATAAATTGGTGTAGTCATTAAACAGAATAGACATTCCCTCCAAAATTTAAAATATAATTCCCATGTGATCTACACATTCCACTTTGGGGTATGTATCCAAAGGAAATGAAATCAGTATGTCACAGAAATATTGGCATTCCCATGTTTCTCCTAATGTTATTCATACCATTCAAGATACAGAATCCACTTACATGTCCCTTTATGAAAGAATGGATTAAAAAATGTGAGATGTTAAAATATATCTTGAAAAACAATAATTGATACTTAAAGCTTTATTTTGTATGGACAGAGCAGCTATTTTCCTTGTATGCTTTTATTGTTGTCATTTTGCACTTCTAGAAATAAAAATTCAAGCCAGGTGTGCTAGTGCATGCCTGTAATTCCAGCTACTCTGGAGGTTGAGGCCAGAGGGTTTCAAGTTCAAGGTCAATCTTGATAACAAGACCCTGTCTCAAACACACACACACACACACACACACCCCACACACAAATATTAGGGGGAGGTGGTTCAGTTAGAATGCTGCTGAGTTCAATCTCCAGTACCACACACACCTCTCAATAAATATTCATTTTATTCAATAAATAATCAAAATATGTGCAATAATTTGAAAATTTCAAAAAAAAAAAAAAAGCAGTGACTTCTGATGTAAGATCCCCCAAACATCCTGTTCTTCCTGGAATAATGATGCCATATCTTTTAATAGATGACTTACTCAACTAGAATACATATGTGGTAAAAGTATATTTTTAATGATATTCTGAATGCTAATTAAACATCTTGTCAGTTTTTAGAAAAGCAATGTCCATTTTTATAAGATCCATAACAATATTTTATATGTTCCACCTTAGTGGACAGGTTTTACTTTCTGTTTAATCCAGAAATTAGTGTCATGTAAATCATCAACCTTTGTTTTATCACCAAATGAGTATGCCAACCCAAGGAAATGAAGGTGAGTAGCCTAGTAAATGTTCTATGGGTTGGGGGGTAGATTTGAGCATTGCACAGAATTCTGAACAAATATGACATAAAGCCCAAACGTTACATGAAGGAGGAAATGAGCTCATCAGCACAGCCTGTACCTCCTGGGGAAGGAGAAGGCAACCACAGCCAGTCACAAAGGGCAAAGATGTTCTTCAAAGGACCTGAGGATGTGGCTCTGGGAGAATTAGAACCAGAGCTGACATTTTAAAGGACTTCCTATGTACCCAGCATCATGCTGGTGCTTTATCTTGGAGAAATATTGTTCCCCAAATGGATAGCAGGAACACAACCTCACAAGGTAATGCCAAAGAAAGTGATTACAGATTTGCTTTTAAACTTTTGTCTTAAAGGAAAATAAATGATTTTACATTGTTATAGATCAAATAAAGTTATGACTATATCAACTTTCCAGACTGATTTTATATTCTCTATATATTCCACAGTTAAAATGTTTTATCCTCTCAGATGTTAAAATATTTTGTTAGGATTTTGAGGAAATTGTATTTAACAAATGATATAGTGATATAGAGCAAGCACGAAACCATAATTTTGCCACTAATTTGATAACTCATTCCTTCCATGAATATTTGTTGCATTCCTACTCTAGATGTACTGTTCTAGATGCTAGAGACACATGTGGTGAGCAAAACATATAGATCTAATCCCTCAGGAATTTAAGTGTAAGAGGAAATGAAGCAAATTATCTACACATAGACATTTAGCATAGCAGGTGTGAATCTCAGTTTAGCAATTCAGTTATCCAAGAAGCATATCTACATTTCCCAGAACTCAATAGTTTTCTCATTCCAAATTTCCATTCCACTCAGTTGGCAGAAATAAACCTCTTGCAAAGCAAGTTAATGTCTATCCAACTCAGGCTTGGTTTCCTTCCATCTTACTCTGCACCAAGGCTTTTCTAATATCAGAGCTGGTGCTTCCTCAGTGTTTGGCTTCTTTAGTTCTAGTGGCTTGTGGCTGCTTTTGCATATCACTTGTTGCACAAGGCATAGTTTTCAAAGGTAACTGTGGTCCTTCCTAGGTTGTTACTTTCTGGACAATGGTATTTAGAAGAAGGACATGGGTCTTCTATGCTCTATGGCTCCACAAGCTCCCTCTTTTTTTGTATTCCCCCACCTTCTCCATCCCTGAGGAAACTTTTTCTTTTTATGTTTAAGACACTTGGTCTATGTCCCAAATACCTTCCCTAAGTTCTATGTTTTATAGAACAAAATAGATGTCTTTAATTTATTGTCATTTTACATGTCTCCTTAAACTGATAAGCACAGAACTGGCCATTTGAGAGGAGAAAGGTAATGATGAAATATCAAGGATTAAACATTTCTAAATATTGTCCCTCAACAATAATTTCTGAAATGGTCCCATGTGGGAAATCCAGGGAGGCTTGAAAACATTTAATGATAGGACCAAATTTAGTCTGGCAAGTCTTATGGGGTGGAGCTCAGAAAGAACTTTCCTTATAAGTTGAGATAAGAACAGAGATCTGAAGGAGTTGAGAGCTGGCTGTTCACACAGAACATACATATGTGTTGAGGCTAAATGGCAGGTGAATGCTGAGAAATATCAAGTTTACAAGCATTATTCTCTTCAGATAAAACCTTAATTGCAGAAAAATATTCATGCTTTATGTTTTGGTGTACATTTCAGCAAATTTTATAGGCATTAACCATTTACTATACAGTAGTAGAAAGTGGGTAAAAACTGTTCAATGCCTTGAGCTTGTGTTCAAGCTTGACCAGTTATCAGCAGAATGGTCTTTGGCATGTTGCGTTACCTCTCTAAGCCTTAATTATATCATTTGGAAAACAGATACTATGATGATATTACAATTACTTGCCTCTCTTGTCCCATAGAATTATATGAGGATACATAGGATAATGAATGTGAAAGTGTTCTGCAAACTGTAAAGAGTGTGAACATGCATTATTACTAGTACATTGACAACTCAATCTATTCACAGTAAGATTCAACATTTTCTTGTAGAGACACTTGTGACAAAAAGGTAAATATTAAGCATTCTAATTTCTCATTTATAAAGGATTCCACAGAGAGGAAAGAAATTAACACACTAAATATGATACACAATTATATAAGTAGTGAGTATAATCTTCCTTTCTTACTGCAGTTGGAAGAGTAGCTAACAATATACTCTTAGATAACAATTATGTAAGTTGTATATGAGAGATGCTTAATAGGAAATAACCAAATGAAGTAATGAACACCTGGCACAGTTGCCACTCCCTCTTTAAGTTTCTAACCGCACACTGATGTGTGTGTGTGTTTGTGTGTGTGTGCATTTAAGAATAACATGAGATGGCTAAGCTGAATTTTCATTCAATTGTCAAAAATATATGGTGAGTAGTTTACTACAAGGATTCAAAGCCAGCTGAGAAAGCCAAGCAAATAACTCCTTCTGAAAGTCCCAGTAAATGGTAAAGTAAAAAAATTGATGCTAATCTACAAATATGGGTAAATCATTTAAGAATGACAGAGTAGGGATGGGAAGGGTGTGGTAGAGTAGGTTCAGTGCTTTAAGATCAGTAGTCCAGAATCTGAACAGAATAGCTTTTTCATTTATGTTTGCAGAACAATGATAGGAAAATATGTAAATTTTTAAAAGATTATAAATACAGAATAAAAAGGAACACATTTTTAAATTAAACTTTTATTTTCTTATACAAATTGTTATAGAAAGTTCAGTCTTATAGAAGCACAAAGATAATCTTATTGATTTATACCAGTAGAAATTTATAATCCTTATAACTTGACCTAAATTCTCAATCTACCTGAAACTGCCTTGTTTTCATTTAAAAGATAGCCCCAAAGAAATGCAGATTGTAAAGCAATGGACACTTGAAAAAGGTAGTTCTCACTGTTGCACTAATTTCATCTGTTTATATATATGTGTATATATTTTTCCCCATAGAGTTTAGTTTCATATGCTCTATTCTTTCCTGTCCACTTACAGAACAGACCACACTGTCCTGTGGCCTCAGGTAACAAACCGAGGACTTGTTAAACCACACGGAACCACCTCTTAGCAATCTATATTTAGATAAATCATCCCCCTATTTCCACAACCTATCTCTAGAATTCTTCATAAAATAATATCATGATGTGACCTATGGCTCAGAGACTTTCTATTTTCTTGCTGAGTCCACTTAAGTCTGAGCTTAAAGTCTAGAGCACATGTGGACATTCAGAGGAAGATGTCCTGGAATGTTCCACATTAACTATTCTCAATGAATTTGGGAGTGTGGTGCCTGCTGGCCAAACAATACAATACTAATATTTGCTATTATGTTTGCAGATAGTCTAACAAAGTTCTATAGCTGGATGTCTTAGATCAAGAGGATAAAATTTAGGTTACAAGGTGGATGTGAGAATACACTATACTCATTATACCAAAAACTGTGTAATTATAAATTCTGGAAAACAGAGCTTGAAAAGCAGATTAAAAGTTGATGGAATTTTGTCTTATAAAGATCTGGTTTAAGTAATTCTAATAATTTTGCTCTTATATCCCATGAACTTGTTAACCTTGCTTATTCTAGTAGTTTTTCACTGAATTTCTTAGGATTTTCTATGTACAAGGTTTGCATCTTCTATGAATAAAGACAGTTTTACTTCTTAAAAAAATAATAATTTCCAAATTTGGCTTCTAAAGAAATAATTTTCTAATACATTTGGATATTTTATAAGTGTGTGTGTGTGTGTGTGTGTGTGTGTGCAGTATATATATGCATATACAGGATGTATATAATATCATTATAGGTAATAAAATTTATAATATAATATGTAATATATATACTCACATGCACTTCAAACATGACTAAGTATCAATATCCTAAGAAAATTCCAATAAAATTCTTAGAGAATAACTCTTAGCTTACATAACAAAGTAATCACATTTTTCTGAAAAGTTCATTATATTTAAATGGAAGTTACATATGAAGTGTTGTTTTCTATAATCAAAATCCTAGCTTACAGCCTATTTATACAAACTATTAAATGTTTCTTTTTCTTTAAACAACAACAAAATATTAGAAATGATGAATTATCCTGGTTGGTTTGACTTGGGTCCAAGCAAAGTGTTTATTATATCTCCCTGAAAAGAAAAGAAAAAGTCACACAATTAAAATGCAATAAAATGCAACTTAAAAGGTAAAGTAGTCTTTAAAATACCATTTAAAGTTTATAAGTTAGTGATGCACATTTAAAAGGCATCCAATAAGAATGAAAATGGGAACAAATATGGTTAAATTTAAACAGTGACAAGTACTTCCTAGTATAAACCAGTTATTTCCAATGAAAGATTCTTTTAATGAAGTATGACAAATAATTTTATAAGGATTCAGTAAAGGAAAATTTTAGTAGCTCTTAGTTAGCCTTAATGCTAAACCTGAGCTTTCTCATTTGTAAAATACCTGTTAAACTTAATGATATCTTCAGTTCTTTCCTGATCTGTCAATGCTTGATTTAGAGAGAAGCACCCCTCAATTTCCATGTGAGATTTATATTTTCATTTAATGATACTTATATCTTTGTACTAAAAATGATAACAGGATCACATATAAGAGGATGAAAACCAAAGATTTTTTTTTCAAGAAAGACAATAGAGACTATAAGAAAAAGAAGCAGAAGACTAGTTTTCTCTATTGTATGATGTGATCTTTAGAAAAATTAACATCTACTTCTAAAGGTTGTGAGAGTTCAATGGCTAATTTGTAGGAAAATGTTTTACAAACCTTAAAAAAAGTTGTAAATACTTAAGATAATATCATATGAGTCTTGATAAATTCATACATGCATGGCATATACTATACCATTTTTGTTACTTTCCTTCAAGTCCTAACATACCAAATCAGTTGCCCAGTCCTGTTTATTCTAACCTTAATATGTTTTTCAAACTCATCTCTTTCTACTCAGTCTCTCACTTGGGCAAATGAAAATAAGTTACTATTCTAATCTGTTCAATGTTTATCCTTAGTGACTAAGGCAGACCTTGTCACATAGTATGTACTCAGTAAATATTCTTCAGTGAATGAATACATGGTCTATTTTTTCTGTCTTCAGTGTCTCTCAGCACAATTACATATTAGACATTTATGTTTCTAAAACATAGAACATTTTGAACATTTCACTTTTAAAACTTTATTTTGAAAAAAAATGTAAATAACAAAAGCACAGAGAAAAAATGTGGCAAACATTTGTAGATTGAACCATAATAGTAAAAATAGTGTCCAAGAGCAATTCTTTTTTTTTTATTAGTTCTAATCCGTTATACGTGACAGCAGGAAGCTTTTCGATTCATCGTACACAAATGGAGCAGAGTTTTTCACTTCTCTGGTGATACATGAAATCAAGAGTAATTCTTTAACAGGTTACGTACAGAAAAGGCTACCTTTCTGCAATGCTCTATTGAAATTGATGTCTTCCAAATTCTTGAACTACAAATCTGTTCAATGGAAGATTTACAACCCTAGCAACCAACCCACATCATGCCAGGAGAAGAGCTGGATCTTTCCCATCATGAACGTGGGGTAAATCCTGTCAACAGTTTTCTACATTATAAAGTTATAAGTGCAACCAACTTTGTTAACAAGACCCCTAAAGCTCAAGAAATAAAACCAAGAATCAGTTAGTGGAATGCTATCAAATTGGAAAGCTTCTACACAGCAAAAAAAAAAAAAAAAAAAAATGATTAAGAGCATGAAGAGAAAGGCTACAGTATGGCAGAAAATCTTTGCCAGTTGCTTCTCTGACAGGGGATTAATATGCAGAATATGTGAAGAAGTCAAAAAACACCAACCCCCTCCAATAACCCAATCAATAAGTGGGCAAAAGAACTAAACAGATATTTCTCAAAAGAAGAAACACAAATGGCCAACAAATATATGAAAAGTATTCAACATCTCTAACAACCAGGGAAATGCAAATAAAAACTACACTAAGATTTCATCTCACTCCAGACAGAATGGCAATTATCAAGAGCACAAACAATAATAAATGCTGGTGAGGATTTGGGGGAAAAGGTACACTTATACATTGCTAGTGGGATTGTAGACTAATACAACCACTCTGGAAAGCAGTATGGAGATTCCTCAAAAAACAAGGAATGGAAACACCATATGACCCAGCCATCCCACCCCTTGCTATTTATCCAAAAGAACTAAAATCAACATACTATAGTGATACCACATCAAATTTTATACAAGCACAATTCAAAATAACTAAATTATTAAATCAACCCAGATGCCCATCAATAGATGAATGGATTAAGAAACTGTGGTATATATACACAATGGAGTCTTACTCAGACATAAAGAAGAATGAAATTATGGCATTTTTTGGTAAATGGATGGAAATGGAGAACATAATGCTGAGTGAAATAAGCCAGTCTCAGAATCAAGGGTAGAGTGTTTTCTCTCGTGTGGAAGCTAGAGCAAAGGAAAGGCAAGAGAGTGGGGAGGATCAGATATAAAGATAAAGGGAAGATCAATAGAGTAGAAGATTGAGAGAGGAAAGATGGAAAAGAGGAGGAAGTGTAGAATATTTTAAAAAATCATGCTATGTATAAGTTGAAAGAACCAATAAAAAATAAATAGAGGAGCAAAAGGAAGATCAGTAGAGGAAGGAAAAAAGGGAGGAACATGAACCAAAATTAATTCCATGCACATACGAATTTGTCAAGTTGAACCCAACTACTATGCATAACTATAATGCTTAAATAGAAAAAATAAAGAGAAACTAAAGTTATAGGTACAAGCCTTGGAAGTGAGTTTCAAGCTAGACATCAGGCTGGTACTATCCCTAAACATAAACCCTGAGCTGGTAGGACAGGACTGGAGCCAAATTTCTGTCGTGTCCTATTGTAACAGTATTCTAGTCCTTGATGTCAGTCAGGAGGGGCCGGAATGTCAGACAGCATGTCACTTAAAATATCCAGAACCCAAGAATCCAAGTACTGCTGTGCAAGGCCACACAGGGTGACCAGCAATCACAGAGGGAGAAACATGGTCCAAAAGTACTACAATCTTTATGGTTTTTCCCCAATAAACACTTACTTCTATAGCATGCCTGGTATGCATACTGTCTGGTAGTTTGCCTTTGTTTATAAAACATATAGCCACCTAAATCAACAAATACCATTTTTGATTTGGAAATTTTTAAATAAAAAAATAAAACTTTACTGATAGAAATTAAAGTTCCCTTTGTCACCTCACCAGTCTTGTTTTTCCTCATCCCTCACTTCCCACAGGCTGCCTCCATCAATTGGTTGCACATCTGTCTTCTAGATGAAATCATAAGCCCTCCAAACCTTTGAGACACTCTTGGTTGAAATTAATGAAAAAACTAATAATGTTAGTTAATAATGAAAAAAGTAATAATGTTACTTGATAAGATTTTTGACAAGAAATGATTTTGACATTACTAACTTTGAGACTATTATGTACTATAGTATCAAAGGACTATAATGGCTATAGTTATTCCCTAAAAACTAAGGAAGACAAGGTATATCAATCAAGCATGAATTTAGCTGTAACATCATATCCTATTAATGGGTTTTTGTTCTTTCGTCTCCCATACATATAAAACTGAACTTTTCAAATACAGTGCCTCAAATCATGAAAAAATGTATTTATATCAAGAAACTATTCACTTACTAATGTATGGGATACATTTATTAAAACAAAATTTTGCTCACCAGTCTTAAAATCATTAATGTGCGTGTGTGTGCACACACACAAACACACATACACACACTATTCCTTCAATACAGTTTGCTAAACATGTTCTAACTCTGGGAGTTTCAATTTCTGCTTGCAGACCATGCTGCTCAAATTAAAAGATGGTTCTAATCAATTCACATCCAAATATAGAAATGAGGCATATTTCTTCCATATTCCAGTCTATATTTTATACTTTTACTAACTATAAATGTTTTCACTAAGAATGCTGTTTTTATGTTTGTTTAAATAGTACTAAGATAAATTTGGCATAGTATACCTATCTTTCTTAAATTTGCTTTTATCACTCCGTACTGTTTTCTAGATTTATTCAAAATATGTCACACATTGGTATATTGATACATATCATTTAAATTTCTGTATTGCAGTGACACATATGAAGATGCCATATTTTATTTATCTAAGTCCTCCACTGATGATTGTTTCAATATAGAAATAAACAATAAACACTGTTGTTTTCTCATTAGCATGTATTTCATATTATTCCCAATTAATTAAACAGAGTCCTAGGACATGTATAGAATCTAAACAGATGTCATTTAAACATCTCTAAGGGTTATAGTCCTAACCAGATGGGAAAACTATAACAATTGAGAATTTAATGACAAAGGAAATAGATGAACTGAAGTAAATAAAGTGATGCAGCAACATGAACAAGAATACACAACTCTGAGGAGAAGAACATAGGTAATATGTAAGGAGAGCTTAGAAGACATACCCATTCCATCTGGAGGGCATTGACAATTTGAGTACAAAGCAGAGGCAGCCTGGCAACAAAGGGAGTTAGGAAAAATCCTCTTAAGTATTTTAAATCTAATTTTAAATTAGATTTAAATTTTAAATCTAATTCCCTGAATAGCATCTCTATTTTCTTTTTTGATATATGTATTTTTTAATGTTTAAAAATTTGTTCTTTTTAGATATACATGACAGTAGAGTGTATTTGACATGTTATGTACACATGGAGTATTAATGTATTCTAATTAGGATGCCATTCTTGCAGTTGTACATGATGTGGAGTTTCACTGGTTGTGTAATCATATATGAACATAGGAAAGTTATGTCTGAGTCATCCTACTGTCTTTCCTATTCCCACTAGCCCATTACCTTCATTCCTCTTTTGTTTAATCCGGAGAACTTCTCTTCTTCCTTCCCCCTCTCTTACTGTGTGTTAGCATCCAAATATCAAAGAGAACATTTGGCCTTTGGTTTTCTGGGACTGGTTTATTTCACTTAACATGATAGTCTCCAGTTTCATCCATTTGCTGGCAAATGCCATAATTTCATTCTTCTTCATGAATAATATTCCATTCCATTGTATATATGTACCGCATTTTCTTTCCCCATTTGTCTAATGAAGGGCAACTAGGTTGGTTCTATAGCTTAGCTATTGTGAATTGAGCTGCTAAACACTGATGTGGCTGCATCACTATAGTATGCTGATTTTAAGTCCTTTGGGTATGTGCTGAGGAGTGGGAAATTACATTCCAAATTTTCTGAGAAATCTTCATACTGCTTTCTATAGTGGTTGCAACAATTTGCAGTCCCACCAGCAATTAATGAACCTTTCCATCCACATCCTTACCAACATTTATTTTTACTTGTATTCTTGATAATTGCCATTCTGATTGAAGTGAGATGAAATCTCAGTGTAGTTTTAATTTGCATTTCTCTACTTGCTAGAGATATTGAATATTTTTTCATATATTTTTTGAACATTCACATTTCTTCTACTGTGAAGTGTCTCTTCAGTTCCTCAGTCCACTTATCGATTGGGTTATTTGGTTTTTGGGGGTGTTAAGTTTTTTTTTTCTTTTTTCTGTATTTTTTGTACACAAACAGAACACAACTTTTCATTTCTCTGGTTGTACACAATATAGAGTTATACCATATGTGCAGTCATACATGTCCCTAGGGCACTGATGTCCATCTCATTCTACCATCTTTACTGTCTCCATATCTTATCCCCTCACTTCCCTCCCCTTTGACCAAAGTTTCTCCATTCTTCCCATGCCCCCTCCCTCATTATGGATCAGCATCCACTTATTAGAGAGGACATTTGGCCTTTGGTTTTGTGGGACTGGCTTACTTCATTTAGCAAAATGTTCTCCAACTCCATCCATTTACCTGCAAATGCCATAATTTTGTTCTCTTTTAATGCTGAGTAATATTCCATTGTGTATATATACCACAGTTTCTTTATCCATTCATCTATTGAAGGGCATCTAGGTTGGTTCCACAGTTTAGCTATTGTGAATTGAGCTGCTATAAACACTGAAGTGGCTGTGTCACTGGTGACTGTAGTGTGCTGTTTTTAAGTCCTTTGGGTATAGACCAAGGAGTGGGATAGCTGGGTCAAATGGTGGTTCCACTCCAAGTTCCCTACGGAATCTCCATACTGCTTTCCAATTTGGAGTCCCACCAGCGATGTATGAGTATGCTTTTTCCCCCACAACCTCACCAACACTTATTGTTGCTTGTATTCTTGATAACTGCCATTCTGACTGGCATGAGATGAAATCTTAGTTTTTTTAAATTGTTTTTTTTAGTTGTTGATGGACACACTATATTTATTTGTTTGTTTGTTTTTATGTGGTGCTGAGGATCAAACCCAGTGCCTCACGCTTGTGAGGCAAGCGCTCTACCACTGAGCCACAACTCCAGCCCCTTAGAGTAGTTTTGATTTGCATTTCTCTAATGGCTAGAGATATTGAACATTTCTTCATATATTGGTTGACCAACTGTATATCTTCTCCTGAGAAGTGTCTGTTCAGCTCCTCAGGCCATTTATTGATTGGGTTGTTTTTTTTTTTGGTGTGAAGTTTTTTGAATTTTTTATGTATCCTGGAGATCAGTGCTCTATCTGATGTGCATGTGGCAAAAATTTGCCCCCAGAATGTAGGCTCTTTTCACCTCATTGATTATTCCTTTTTTTAAAAAATATGTTTTAGTTATACATGGACAAAGTGTCTTTATTTTGTTTATTTTTTATGTGGTGCTGAGGATTGATCCCAGTGCTTCACATTGTGAGGCGAGTGCTCTGCCACTGAGCCACAGCCTCAGCCCCTGATTGTTCCTTTTGCTGAGAAGAAGCTTTTTAGTTTGAATCCATCCCATTTATTGATTCTTGCTTTTCTTTCTTGTGCTTCAGGAGTCTTGTTAAGGAAGTTGGGGCCTAATTCAAAATGATGAAGATTTGGGCCTACTTTTTCCTTTAGGCACTGGGTCTCTGGTCTAATTCCTAGGTCCTTGATCCACTTTGAGTTGAGTTTTGTGCATGGTGAAAGATAGGGGTTTAGTTTCATTTTGCTGCATATGGATTTTCAGTTATCCCAGCACCATGTTTTGAAGAGGCTATCTTTTCTCCAATGTACGTGTTTGGCACCTTTGTCTAGTATAAGATAACTGTATTTATGTGGGTTTGTCTCTGTGTCTTCTATTCTATACCATTGGTCTACATGTCTCTTTTGATGCTAATACCATGACATTTTTGTTATTATAGCTTTGTAATATAGCTTAAGGTTTGGTATTGTGATGCCTCCGCTTCACTCTTGTTCCTAAGGATTTCTTTGGCTATTCTGGGTTTCTTATTTTTTCCAAATGAATTTCATGATTGATTTTTCTATTTCTATAAGAAATGATGTTGGCATTTTATGAATCATGTTGAATCTGTATAACGCTTTGGGTAGTATGGCCATTTTGACTATATTTATTTATTTATTTATTTATTTCCTGAGGCTATTGTGAATGGGGTAGTTTTCCTAATTTCTCTTTCAGAGGATTCATCTCTGATGTATGGAAATGCATTTGATTTATGGGTATTGGTTTTATATCCTGCTACTTTGCTAAATTCATTTATTAATTCTAGAAGTTTTCTGGTGGAATTTTTTGGATCCTCTATGTAAAGAATCATGTCATTAGGAAATAATGATAATTTAAGTTCTTTTTTTCCTATTTGTATCCCTTTAATTTCTTTCATCTGTCTCATTGCTCTGGCCAGAGTTTCAAGGACTATGTTGAATAGAAATGGTGAAAGAGGGCATCCCTGTCTTGTTCCCATTTTTAGAGGGAAAGCTTCCAATTTTTTCTCCATTTAGGATGATGTTGGCCTTCAGTTTTGCATAGATAGATTTTACAATGTTGAGGTATGTTCCTACTATTCCTCGTTTTTCCAGTGTTTTGAATATGAAGAGGTGCTGTGTTTTGTCAAATGCTTTCTCAACATCTATATAGATAACCATATGATTGTTATCTTTTAGTCTATTGGTGTGATGAATTAGGTTTATTGATTTCCATATGTTGCACCAAGCTTGCATACCTGGGATGAAACCCATTTGATCATGGTGCACTATCTTTTTAATATGTTTTTATATGTAATTTGCTAGAATTTTATTGAGAATTTTTGTGTCAATGTTCATCAGTGATATCAGTCTGAAGTTTTCTTTCTTTGATGTGTCTTTGTCTGGTTTTAGAATCAGGGTGATACTAGCCTCATAGAATGAGTGTGGAAGGTTTCCTTCCATTTCTATTTCATAGAATAATTTGAGGAGTATTGGCATTAATTCTTCTTTGAAGGTCTTGTAGAACTCCGCTGAGTATCTGTCTGGTCCCGGGCTCTTCTTGGTTGGAAAGCTTTTGATGGCTTCTTCTATTTCCTTGCTTGAAACTGATCTGTTTAAATTGTGTATGTCCTCCTGATTCAGTTTGGGCAGATCATATGCCTCTAGAAATTTGTTGGTGTCTTCAGGATTTTCTATTTTACTGGAGTATAGATTTTCAAAATAGTTTCTAATTATCTTCTGTATTTCAGTAGTGTCTGTTGTGATATTGCCTTTTTCACCTCAAATTTTGGTAATTTGAGTTTTCTTTCTCCTTTTTGTTTGGGTGGCTAAGGGTTTATCAATTTTATTTATTTTTTCAAAGAACAGCTTTTTGTTTTGTCAATTTTTTGAATTGTTTTCTTTGTTTCAATTTCATTGATTTCAGCCCTGATTTTAATTATTTCCTGTCTTCTTCTTTTGGTGTTGATTCGTTCTTCTTTTTCTAGGGCTTTGAGATGTAATGTCATGTTGTTTATTTGTTGACTTTTTGTTCTTTTAATGAATGAGCTCAATGCAATGAACTTTCCTCTTAACACAGTCTTCATAGTGTCCCAGAGATTTTGATATGTTTTATCAGAGTTCTCACTGGTGTCAAGTTTTTTGAGTTTTGTATATCCTAGAGATTTATACTCGATCTGAGATGCAGATAACAAACATTTTCTCCCATTCTGTAGGCTTTCTCTTCATGTTCTTGTTTCCTTTGTTGTGAAGAAGCTTTTTAGTTTGAAACCATCCCATTTATTGATTCTTGATTTTACTTCTTGGACTTTAGGAGTCTTATTGAGGAAGTTAGTTCCTAAGCCAACATAATGGAGAGCTGGGCCTACTTTTTCTTCTAGTAGGCGCAGGGTCTCTTGTCTAATACCTAGGTCCTTGATCCACTTTGAGTTGAGTTTTGTGCAGGGTGAGAGGGGTCTAATTTCATTCTACTACATATGGATTTCCAGCTTTCCCAGCCCCAGTTGTTGAAGAGGCTATATTTTCTCCAATGTATGTTTTTGGTCCCTGTGTCTGGAATGAGATAACTGTATTAATGGGGGCACGTTTCTGTGTCTTCTATTTTGTTCCATTGGTCTTCATGTCTATTTTTGTGCTAATACCATGCCATTTTTGTTACTATAGCTGTGTAGTACAATTTAAAGTCTGGTATTGGGACACCTCATATTGTGATGTCTCTTGCATTATATTTCTCGCTAAGGATTGTTTTGGCTATTCTGGGCCTTTTATCTTTCCAAATGAATTTCATGACTGTTTTTTCTATTTGTATGAAGAATGTCACTGAACTTTTAATAAAAATTGCATTCAATCTGTATACTGTATGGCCATTTTGAAATATTAATTCTGCCTATCCAAGAACATGGGAGATTTTTCCATCTTCTAAGGTCTTCTTCAATTTCTTTTGTTAGCATTCTCTGGTTGTCATTATAGAGGTCATTTGCCTTTTTTGTTAGATTGATTCCCAAGTCTTTTATTTTACTTTTTTGAAGCTATTGTGAATGGAATAATTTTCCTAATTTCTCTTTCAGCTGATTCATCATTGATATACAGGAACTCTATTGATTTATGGGTGTTAATTTTATACCCTGCTCCTTTGCTCAATTTGTTTATCATTTCTAGAAGCTTTCTGGTGGACTTTTGGGTATTCTAAACATAGAATCATGTCATTGGCAGATAGGCATAGTTTGAGCTCTTCTTTTCCTATTTGTATCTTTTTAATAAATTTCTTTTGTCTAATTGCTCTGGCCAGGGTTTCAAGGACTATATTGAATAGAAGTGGTGGATGAGGACATCCTTGCCTTGTTCTAGTGTTTAGAGGGAATGCTTTCAATTTTTCTCTATTTAGAATGATGTTGGCCTTGGGTTTAGCATATATAACTTCAATGTTGAGATATGTTCCTACTGTTCCTAGTTTTTCTAGTGTTTTGAACATGAATGGATGCTGTATTTTGTCCAGTGCTTTTTCTGCATCTATTGAGATAATCATGTGATTCTTGTCTTTAAGTCTATTGATGTGATGAATTAAATTTATTGATTTCCATATGTTGAACCAACCTTACATTCCTGGGATGAACCCCACTTGATAATGGTAAACTATCTTTTAAATATTTTTTGCATAAAATCTGCCAGTATTTTATTAAGAATTTTTGCATCTGCTGGGCACAGTGGTGCAAACCTGTAATCCTAGTGGCTATGGAGGCTGAGGCAGGAGGATGGCAAATTCAAAGCCAGCCTCAGGAACAGCAAAGTGCTAAGCAACTCAATAAGATCTGTCTCTAAATAAAATAAAAAATATGGCTGGGGATGTGGGGATCCCTTGCTTTTCCATGTTATTTATGTGTCTACCCATCTAGCAGTTGGTTTTGACGCAGTAGAGTTTCTACTCTGTGGATTTATAGTGTCCCTGAACAATTCCAGTACCTCATAGCTTAGGGAGAAACAGATACTAACAACAACCAATGCAAACAATTTACAGCATTAAACCAAATAGTTCTTGCTATGTAATCTACAATGTTGATTGTTACAATAATCAGAAATATCATCAGTTATTGCCCATGGTAAAAACAGTAAGTTTATAAAAGGTTTACACTTTCATGTGGTGAACAGGGATAGAACAGAAGTGATATAGAATGTGATGATTATAAAGGAGGAGGAGAGAAAGTAGACGTAAAAAATTAAAGAGTGGAAGAGAGAGCAATAGAGAGTGTTAGGAGAGGGAAAGAGAAAGAAGAGTCAAGGAAAATAGGTGAGAGAAAAAATATTGAAAATAAAAATGAAAAAATAAAAATAAAGACATAAAAGAATACAAGAACAAACTCAACATGTACTAATCAAACATCTCAATCAAAATACTGATCCATGAAAAATAACTGTCTTCAAAAAAATGCTAGACATGAGAACAAATAAACAGATATGAATATGTATAAATAGCCACTTAAAGACAGTTAATTAAGAGAAAAGAAGAAGTGGTGGCGCAAGGTAGGATAAAGTTTCAAGAGGTGAACATGGTAAATGCATAGGCAATGTAGGACGTGTTTATAAGGGAGGAGAGGAAAAAAGAAGTAAAAGAATTAAATAGAGTTAGCAAGAAAAAAAGAAACAGAAACAGAGATGTGGAAAACAGACAACAGAAAATCAATCCAAAATATACTAATCAAAAACCCTAACACTCAAAAAGCAGAGCACAAAAAAAAAACTGCCTTAAAAAAATGCTAAAAATGAAAAAGCAGAAACAAATATGTATGTGTACAAATGTATAAATGTCCATCATGTATGAATCAGTACACATTCAAAAACAAAACAAAAACAAAGTAACAGAATAGTCAATGAGAGTATATGCATGCTGCCTGTGCCAAACTGTCTTTCCATTTCTCAGTTTCCCTTCTAAGCAGGATGGTGTAAGGAGCTGTGGAAAATACTTTTGGCTTTACTTCCTGGGTATAGCTGTCGTTGGGCTCTAGGAGTTTTTGCAAGTGAAGCTCCCAGGAGCAGGGCTTAGGTCTGATATTGCTCCAGGTGTTTTACTGCTTGGAGAGTTATCCGGCCTTAATGAATCAATGCATTTCTAGGACTGTCTCCGACTACTCTCCCCAGGTCACCACTCTTGGGAAGAGGGAGTCAGTCCTACACTGGTTCTGCTGTTCGGAGATAATGCACTTTTGGGCCTCCCCAAGGGCTGTTTCCAAGCACTGAGCTCAGTCATTCCTCTCATTCAGATTCTCCCTGCCACTGGTTCTGCGTGCTGCCTGGTTCAAGGGAGCAGGGAGGGCAGGCTTTCTTTGGATCTCAGATCTGTTATTATCCCTAGGCAAAATAGTCTCAGTTCCAGAAATTCTCTGTGACAGAGATTCTCCTGATTTGCTAGGCTCAGTTTAGGTCTCACAGTTGGTGGCTGCGGGATTCATATGAACTCATGGGTGTAAGTTCCCAGTTGGAGTTGGTGCTGTTGTTGTCGCATTCAGACAGGTACCAATACATCTCCAGCTTTGGTTCCCCCTGCACAGCAGGCAGACCTGGTGACTTTAGTGTACCAATTTAAAAAGCCAAATAGCCTCTGGGTCGGTCCAGATCAGGCTGGCTTTCTGCTCCTGGGATTCCCCATGCCAAGACTTTTCTAGCACTTTTTAGTCTTTTCCAAACTTTCGTATTAATTTTCCCTGCTCCTACCAGGAGCTCAGCTCCAAATCTATTCCTTATCCTTGTCTGACGTACCTTAAATTTCCCAGTCTTCAAGGCCGTCCGCACACGACTAAGTTTAGTGGAGTGTTTTTTCACTCACCTCACAGAGAAGTAGTTTTCTAGCTGTTTGAGTCCTGAGTCACAGAGCTGTGAAAAAAGCCACTTCCCGATATCAGCCATCTTGTCCTAACATGTCTATCTCATTGGCATCTCAGTCAGCTGAGATAATGATCTCTAAAAGCACTTGTAATGTTATTCTTTTTTATCCACAAGAAGAATAAGCATTTTGTATAGAAATCATGCAGTAAATGAAACAGGTAGTTTTGATGGTTTTAATATTTTGTGTTAAAGAATTTTTATATATTCATATTTTATTTATTAATTATATATGAGAATTTTTCACATTAGATTTTTAACAAACATTTGATTTTTACATAAATGTGCAACTGAATAATCTAGACTAGTAATCATAGATTTAAATTTATGTTAATTTGTAAAAAGAATTGGAATATTTAAGAAAATTTAAGATTTGTCATATTTAAAATTTTTAAATTTATGAAATAAGAATTCTTTAAATATTTGAGATTTGATTGTCTATAAAACAACTTAAGTACTTAAAATCCAATATTTTAAATGTATAAATTAAATTTAAAATATTTAACAAAAAATTTTAAATTTTTATTGGTACATAATTATTCATAACAGTAGATTCACTGTGGCATATTCATACTTGCACATAACATAATTTGATCAATTTCACTCCCCAGTACTTCCCCTTTTGCTCTTTCCTCCTCTTTCCACCTGATTTTCTTCCTCTACTTCATGGGTCTCCTTTCTATTTTCATAAGATTCCTTTTTTTTCCCTCTTGTTTCCACATATAAGACAAAAATACAACCCTTGATTATCTGAATCTGGCCTATTTTGCTTAACATTATGTTCTCCAGTTCCATCCATTTTCCTGGAAATGACATTTTTTTAAAATATTTATTTTTTAGTTGTAGGTGGACACAATATCTTTATTTTTTATTTTTATGTGGTGCTGAGGATCGAACCCAGTGCCTCCTGCGTGCTAGGCGAGCACGCTACCACTGCGCCATAATCCCAGCCCTGGAAATGACATTTTTTAAATTCATTTTTAGGACTGAATAAAATTACATCGTTTATATATACCACATTAACAACATTTAATTGTTTCACAAGCTCACTTAAAATTATTATTAAGATTTGCTACATTAATATCTTGTAGAGAAAGTCAAGTTAATTTTTTTAAATGATCAAATTATAAAATAGGAATTCACAGAAGAGTAAAATACAGTATCAAAAAATTTATGAAGCAACATTCATTCTCACTGATAGTGAAGATATATGCAACTGAAATTACATAAGTACCAGTTTACATTGATCAAATTTACAAAAATTAAAGTATTAGCAAATATCAAGTACTAGCAAAGCTATAGGGAATTAGAAACTCTTAGACAAGGGTAATGGGAATATAAATTATAAGAGCCTCTTTGGAGAGTATTTCAATAAAAAAGAAAATTCAAATACTATGGAAGCTAGTGATAGAGAATCACATCTTGCATGTATAAGGTATCAATGTCAATAATATGCAATGACAAGAAATGAATCAACATGCTAATGCTCACAGATCTCTCTTCCACCACTATGCATATCGTACACTAACAAACATTTCTAAACAGCATAAACACCTTTCTCTTTACCACTCCAAGTTCAGAGTTTGTGAATCAGTTCTTAGAGCTCTTGTGAAATAGAACTAATAGAATCATGAGATTAAAAAAAAAAAAGATGGATTTAAACCTTGAGGCTCCACTTAGGATTTGAGGAATATGAACAGAAAAAGAAAAAGAGATTACTATGAACTATATTGGATCTTCTTAAGTGTTTTTTAAGAAATTGAAAAAAAGACCAGAATTCTCTTTCAATTTATTTTAGACACTGGTTGTGCATCTCAGACAAGTTTAAATGCAGGTGCAAACATCCTCGTACCTGTTAAAATATACTCAATGAACATGTGAGAAACTGAAAATGACTAAATGTTTTATATTATAAAAGTAACAAGCCATTAAGATTGCTTCCTTCAGAGCAGACAAAAATTATTACATAAAGGAAATTGATGGTATTTTAGGGAAAAATACACAGTATAAAGGATTTGGAAAATAGATACATAAAAAGGAAAACTAAAAATCATTCATGATCCCACCCCTATCTTCTAATTTCTTAAATGCATATTTATTCAACATTTATTGAATAACTAGTATAAGTCAAGTTCTATACTAGGCCATAAGAGTACAGTCCAAAATAAACGAGATAAAACTCACTATTTTAATGGAGTTTACCATCTAGTTGTGGGACACACACAATTGACAAAACACATAAATAAGCATATAGTATATTCAAAGGTGATTTTTATTAAGAAAAATAAGTAATGAAAAGTATTGGATAGGGAGTGTGGGGGAAGAATAGAGATTACAATTTCACGTAAGATGGTCAAGGAAGTCTTTTCTGAGAAAATCACATTTGAGTAAATATTTGGAGTGAAGGAACAAACTGTGGATTTGGGCAAAAAGAATGATAAGCACAAAGTCCTACGCATTTTATTTATTTACTCATTTAACATTTTGTAGTCCAAATAGTTTGGGTAGAACTTTACCTCCAAAGAAAGACCCAGATCTAATCAACTCTCTGATTTCCCTGCCACATTTCCCTTTTGTTGGAATTTAGGTTGCTCCTTTTCCCTTTTTCTTTTCTTTTTTGATCCTATCTTTTTTTTTTAATATTTATTGTTTTAGTTGTAGGTGGACAGAATATCTTTATTTTATTTTTATGTGGTGCTGAGGATCGAACCCAGTGCCTTATGCGTGCTAGGCGAGCACGCTACCACTGCGCCATAACCCCAGCCCCCCTATCTTTTTTGATCCTATAGCACAAATAGTGCTATAATCAATTTCTTTGACTGTATTTATGAGTATTTCTGTAGAATAGAGTCCTAGAAGTGAAATACTAGTTCCAGGGAAACAATATTTCCTGAACATTAGTTAGTTCAGATTGTCAAATTGTTTCCAAAGGGGTTATAACAATTTATAGTCCAACCACGAGTATGAGAACTTACTTTATCAAGTGTTTGTCAGTACTAAGTAGTCCCATCCATTTAAAAAAAAAAACTTTGTTAATTTTAATTTGATATGTGAAAATACTACCATTGATATAATTTAATAAATTTTATATTTATTTAATTACTAGTGAGGTTGAATCTTAAAATATATTTACCAGTCATTTGTTGTGAATGACCTGTTCTTGACCATTGACTATCTTTTATAGGAGTCTTAGTGTTTTTTCCTTATTGAATTACTTACAATTTTAATATTTTTACTATGTATTTCATTTTTGAGGTAATATTTATCAGACTGCAATTTGCAAAAACAATTTAAACATAAGAAGGAGAGAAAAAGTTGAAAAATTATTATAAAAATGAGCATCTAATGATAATGAGTTGCTTGTCAAAATTTGGCAACAGAACTTTCAAATTTGAAAATCAGAATGAAAGAACAGAATAATGCTAAACAAACAGAAACAAATGCCTATTTCAGGAACATTGAGCAATATCTAAAACTATGGTTATATCATGTAAAAACTTTTGAACATGTACAGTAACCACTTCAATTACACTTAACAATTATTAAGTCCTGACTGCATACTTAGCACAATTTAAATTTCTTATAATGTTTGTAAGTTGTATGTTCAGCAATATTTTTATTTTCATAATCTATCGCTTACAGATGAAGAAAATGAAACTGACAGAAAATCTAAGCGTAATAGGTAGCGACTCTTGAAATTTATGTCCTTTCCATTACACCACACTAGAAATACTTAAAAATTGTACATCTATTGCATGCTACAAAGTTACAACTAAACTAATTAATAAAATGACATGAATGTTTTACTTGTGAGTCTTACCCGGCCAGAGTCCAAAGCAGTAGGCATATTTCTTAGTTCATACACAGCAACCTGTCCATCACTGTCTCCCACTAGAAGACAATCTGTTTGTTTGGCAAAGAGAACAGTTGTGAACTTGATTCCAGGGTTAGCCACATTCACAATCAGAGGGTCCAAACTGTAATGAAACATTTTATTTAAAAATTCAGTTGTCATATTAAAATGATATTTGTTAACATACAAACTAAGAGAAATTCCAGATTTATTTTTTTAACTTCATGTACAACAAAACAAAACAAAACAAAATAAAAGCCTCACCAGGTTTGGTAGTGCACACCTGTAATCCCAGTAAGCAGGAAGACTTGAGACAGGAGAATCTCAAGTTCAGAGCCAACCTCAGCAACTTAGGAAGACCCTAAGCAACTTAGCGAAACCCTAATAAAATAAAAAGGGCTGGGGATGTAGCTCAGTGGCTAAGCACCCTTGTGTTCAATCCCTGGTACCAAAACAAACAAACAAACAATAACAACAAAAAGCCTCTTTTTCCCAAACTCAAAATACTGTTTCTAATTCCTTAATCAGAATGCCCTTTGGATTCAACACTACAACAAGATTCCTGCCAAAAATTCCAACTGCCAGACTGTCCAACAGAGTATAAACTTGCTAGGACCCACGATTATGTGAGCCAATTCCTTAAAGTACATCTACCTCAATATAGAGATGGAAATGGAGATAAGCGATTGAGACAGAGGCATTCATCCTGCTGGTTCTGCTTCTGTACAGTGCCTTGACTAACACAACTTCTTAAATAACAATTATCTTTTAAAACAAAACAAGAAGCCCGGCGCAGTGGCACATGCCTGCAATCCCAGTGGTTCAGGAGGCTGAGACAGTAGAATAGAGAGTTCAAAGCCAGCCTCAGCAACAGCAAGCCACTAAGCAACTCAGTGGGACTCTGTCTCCAAATAAAATACAAAAGAGGGCTGAAGATATGGCTCAGTGGTCAAGTGCCCCAAAGTTCAATGCCTGGTACCAAAAAACAAAAACAAAAACCAACCCCCACCCCCCCCAAAAAACCGGGAATGTATTTATCCAAATGAATCTCTGGAACATTAGAAGATATTCCTCAACAGGAAATTGTCCTTGTCTTGGTCATTAACAACAATTCATTTAAGCCCTCAAACAAAGGACAGAAGTACTAACTTTTTATACTTCTAAAGAAGTGTTGTCCTAGGAACCACAGTTTTACCAGAAAAATTAAAATCTGAGGTTAGAGCATTTAAATTGTCACTTTAAACGTTAGTTATCTCCTGCTCAAAAGTAAATAATTTTGTTATGTAATCCTTGATTTTTGATTGATACTGATTTATAGAACAAATTATGACAAAATTTTTAAGTTACTGAATTATTAACTTCTAAAAAATAGTTACTATTAAGAATAGACTTGATAGGGCACAGTGGCGCATGCCTGTAATCCCAGCACTTTGGGAGGCTGAGACAGGAGAATTTTGAATTCAAAGCCAGCCTCAGCAACACAGTGAGACCCTGTCTCTACATAAAGACAAAAATAGGGCTGGGGGCTGGGGATGTGGCTCAGTGGTCAAGTACCCCTGAGTTCAATCCCTGGTACCAAAAAACAAAAAGAAAGTCAGCCTTAGTAATGGCGAGGCACTAAGCAACCCAATGAGACCCTGTCTCTAAATAAAACACAACATAAGGCTGGGGATGTGGCTCCGTGGTCGAGTACCCCTGAGTTCAATCCCTGGTACCAAAAGAAAAAAAAAATAGATTCATTGAATTTTAGATAATTTATTTTAAACAAAAATATATTTTCCTTCCTCTTCTGCTAATCTGCATAAAAACTTATGATACTTTCCAATGGAAATAGCAACATTAAACATTTCATTCCAATATGTATAAATTTTCATATTAAGAAGAATAGATGGATCTAGATGACCTTCTAATAACCTTGGTGTAACATCGTAAATAAAAAATCTTAGTTAAGTGCATACCCTTTGAATATGTTTTGAAATGAGGTCCAAGAATAAGTAAATATTGCAAAAATAATTATTTTGTCTCCTTTCTTTATGTTAGTGTAGAGAATCTTCAGTTAGAAATGTATGCATGCCATGTACAATATGTCAAAATACACTCTACTGACATGCATTAAAAGAACAAATTTTTAAAAATGGAAAAAAAAAAAGAAATGTAAGTACATCTCCCTGGATTCCTCTATAAAAAAGCAATGGATAGAATTTAAGGTAGTTATGATAATCAATATCAGCCTGTAAAAGTTCAAGGAGATGAGTAAACTATTTTCATTCAGATGCTTTTAAAATACATATGGTATGAGTAATCAATGTTAGTATCATATCTTTACATATATTTTTATTCATAAAGGACTCCTGTGAAATAAATTATTGTTTTAAAACTACTATACTCTTTAACCAATGTCAAAAGTATCAGGTATCATTTAGTTTAAACCGCTTCTACTAGAAATGTCCACAAGAAAACATTAGCTTACGTGCTAATGTGAAGGTCCCAAATCTCCACTCTGCTTTCATTTGCAGCTGCAAATATATAGGATGATTTTGGAGACCAGGCAACATCATAAACAACATAAGTAGTTGGATAAAAACTTAAGAATGGCTTGAGATTTTCCTGATGCCATATCATAACACCCCAATCTGCAGAACAGCTTAAGAATACATCATGACAAAATGGGTTCCATGTTACTTTATACACTGGGCCCTAGGAAGAGAAAAATGAAATTCACAGGTAAATAATACTTAATACCTTATATTTAAAACTTAACCAGCAAATTAAAAATACTAAGATTTCTAGCAAATTCAACATCATCCATTATTGCATTGATATTATTTTAGCTGAGAATAAGATCATAAATTTAATCTTCCCTAAATTAGTCTATTAGAGAAACATAAAAATTCAGTGCTATATTAGCCACTAAATATTAATATATATTATAACTTTTTAAAAAAGATAAGTAGTATTAAGAAAAATCAAAAAATGAAGGAGAAAAAGAAATGTGAATGGAACAATGATAAATACATACAGAGAACAGGTATGGGCAAGAGACAATTTTACTTTGGGATCAATATAGTATTATGCTTCTAAAGTCTTTTAGAAACAAAAAGTGTCACTTCCATAACTTGCAAGAAAAAAATCAATGATAACAAGAAGCCTAATAAAATATACCACACATTTTTGGTGCTTTTTAAGAAAGCACTTAATTCAAAATACTATTTTTATTCCAAAGTTGTAAATTTATTGCATGTTAAATATACTGTATGTAATGCTATTTTTGCAGAAATACTATAACGTAAATTTCCCATACTTATTATAATTAAACTAACCTTATGTCCTCTGTAGGTTTCTAGGTATTGTTCATTATATGAACAAGAACATTTGTGAATATGACCTTCTTCAGTGCCAGCCAAATAGATATTTGTGTCCTACAACACAAGAATTCAAAATGTATTTGCCTGTGATACATTAGTTAAGTGTGCTACAGATACAAGATGGGACAATTCAGGGTCTACTGAAATCAATTTAAGAACCAAAATAATAAATACTATCTTGAATATAGTTGTCTGTTGTCTTTGTCTTTCTGTTATGTATTTATAATAATGAAACTACTGGGAAGATTACAGCACAAAAGAAAATAAAGATTTATCCTATACTGGAATAGAGGATAGTACTTAAAATATCCTGTTTAAAAATCATGTGGAAAAACTTAGGCTTAAATGAGAAAGAGACTTTTCAACGTTTAGATTTGCCTAACCATAGAGCTAATAGTCTAGGGAAATGATAAATGCTTCTTCACTGGAGCTAGTCAAAGAAAAGACAGATGACTTAACTATAAATATTTATGTATATAATGTTGAAGAAATTGTAATTACTGGGAATGAGAGGTTGAAGTACATGGCATCTCAGACATCTTTAACACTAAACATGTATGCTCAACAGGGATTTAAAACGTCTGTGCATAGTGGGTCACAGTAAAAAGTCTGAAAGTCAGTGCTCAATATCCTGGTTATATGGAGTATGGTCATGGACCAGCAACATTTGCATCACCTGGGAGAACTTCGGAGCTGCAAATTCTCAGGCTCTACCCCAGACCTACTAACCAGAATCTGCTTCTTAACAAGATTCCCAAGTTACTTGTATATACATTAAAATTTGATACACACTGCATTAGCATATATAAATACTTAAAACGGCAACTACTAGATCATGGTGCAAATATAGTTTAAAATTATATGATAAAATACAATATTTTTCCAAAAAGGTTTATCAAAGTTTGCTTTGACCCACATTCTCCTTAACAGTTATTTATATTAGAAGTCTTCTATACTGCCATTCTATTAAGTGTTAAATTATACATGATTTTATGTCTTATTTGTGTAAATATGAATAAGACTGATAACTTTTTATGCTTATTGGCCATTTGTATTGCCTCTTCTGTTTATGTCTCTTGATCATTTTACTAACATTTTTCATATTCATTTGTGTATTTCAAAATATTCTAGATTCTATTGCTTTGTTTATTATATATGTTGCAAATATCTTCTCCTAGTGTATTGCTTTTCTTTCTACTTTTTTAATACTGCCTTTGGTATACAGAAGTTCTCATTTTATTCAGTAGGTTAGCATTTATGTGCTTTTAAGAAATCTTTCCCTACCTTGACCTCATAGAGATATTTTCCTAAATTTTCTTCTAAAAGGTTTTTATGTTATGATGGTGGTAGGAATCTAATTCCATTGTTAAAAAATGGATAATTGTTATCCCAACACCACATATAAGTGGTGTTCTTTTTCTAGGGATTTTCAAAGTCAGTGTCAAAAGATCAGTTGCCTAAGAAATAAACTCTTGAGATTTCATGCAAGAAGTTTATTGAGGAGTGGTCTCAGGAATAACCTCCATGAGGGAAACAGGACTGGTCAGAGATTTAAGTTGAACTACAAATGAAGTTGAAGTTACAACAGACAGATCAACCTGTAAGAAGTTCTGGGAAGGCCCTTAAGGGATGGCACTTGAGGGTACTGCCTTTAGCTGGGCATGGTGGTGCACACTTGTCATCCCAGCAATTTGGCAGGCTGAGGCAAGAGGATCAGAAATTCCATGCCAGCCTTAGCAACTCAGCAAGACCTTGTCTCAAAGTAAAATATAAAAAGGGCTGGGATATAGCTTGGTACTAGAGCACTCTTCGGTTCAATCCCCAATACTGCAACAAACAAACAAAACAAAAAAGCAGCCAGGTGCCATGGCACATTCCTGTAATCCCAGCACTTTGGGAGGCTGAGACAAGAGAATCACAAGTTCAAAGGTGAACTTGTGATTCAAAGCCTCAGCAAAAGTGAAGTGCTAAGCAACTCAGTGAGACTCTGTCTCTACATAAAACACAAAATAAGGCTGGGAATGTGCTCAGTGGTTGAGTTCAATCCCAGTACAAACAAACAAACAAAAACCAATAAACTAATAAAAAAAAGAAAGCCACAAACTTGGTGGCTTAAGAGTCCTGCCATAAGGCAAGAAGGCCAGATGTTTTATATTCTCCTCCTTCCAAAAACCAATCAAGCAAGATAATATACTCAAACCTAACCATAATAAATAATCAAACTAAATGTAAGTGATTTTAACATAACAATTAAAAGGCAGAGATTTTAAGATTCTATAAAATAAGCAAGATTCAACTATATGCTGTCTACATGAAATGTATTTTAAGTATAAAAACACAAATAGTTTAAAAGAAAAATGATAGAAAATGATAAAACATGGTACCACTAGTTAAAATAAATCTGGAATGGCTATATACTATCAGACGAAGTGAATCTCATACTAAATAGCCTAGCAGTTATAAATAAGGCCATTTCATAATTATAAAGGAATTAGTTAATCAATAGGGCATAACAATCCTAAACATATTTGTATATACCTCATAACAAAGGCTTAAGATGCAAAAAACAAAATAGAATTGCAAGGAAAAATAGACAAATTGACAATTATGGTTAGAGAGTTCCTTTCTTCTTTCTCAATAATTGAAAAAGTAGGCACAAAATCAGCAGGGAGATAGTGAACTTAAACAACACCATCAACCAACTTAATCTGATTGACATTTATAAAACACTCTACCCAACAATAGCAGAACACATATTTTTGTCAAGTGCACAGGAACAATTGCCAATAAGGGCCACACTCTAAAATTTGCAATATATCTTACTGAGTTCAAAAGGATTCAAGTCAGAAAAGGCATATTCTCTGATTATGGTAGGTTGGAATTAGAAATCAATAATAAGAGTTCCGCTCCAGAGTTCCTGCGGACCGGCAAGAGCCGCATAGGGCCCAAATCTGCCCTCAGGAAACTCCATGGGTGTCCAGCCAAAGGGAGACTAGGGACTGCTAGCTACTAGCCACTGGGGAGCCCAAACTCAGGGTAAGAGTCGCTCTCGAGAGGCAGCCCCACCCAAGGGTGGCCTAGGCCCACCTCAGTTCTGCTCCAGAGTTCCTGCGAACCAGCAGGAGCCACAGAGGGCCCAAATCCACCCTCAGAAAACTCCACGGGTGTCCAGCCAAAGGAAGACCAGGTACTGCTACCTCTAGCCACTGGGGACCCCAAATTCAGAGCAAGAGTCCCTCCAGAAACACCAGTGCGAGGCAGCCCCGCCTAAGGGCGGCCTGGGCCCGCCTCAGTTCCGCTCCAGAGTTCCAGTTCCCCAGCAGGAGCACAAGAGAGGGGCAAAACAGCCCTCGGGGGCTGCCTCAGGAGCCCAGCCAAGGCCACTCCCGCTGCCCTCTAGAGGTACATCCACTACCTCTGCCACCAACTTTAGTGGCAGTAGTGCCCATCTGGGGACACTGGGGGAACAGAAGTAGCTCCAGGGTGAGACACAGGTAATCCGGAGTGTCAATACAAGATTATACGATAGAAGCCGCAATACCTCAGATCAGTATTTCAAGAAAGGAAGATACACAATCAACATGAAAAAACAAGGGAAGAAAGTGCCCCAAATAAACCTCAATACCACTGTAACAGAATCCATTGACAACATAGTTGATGAAATGACAGAGAAAGAATTCAAAATGTACATAATTAAAATGATCAACGAACTGAAGAATGACATAAGTGAGCAATTTCAGGCAAAAATTGACCAATCCAACAAAGAAATAGGAGAGCAAATAAAAGCAACCATTGATCATTCTAACAAAGAGATAAGAGAGCAATTACAAGTAGCAAAAGATTACTTTAAGAAAGAGCTAGAGATCGTGAAAAAAAAAAAACCAATCAGAAATTCTTGAAATGAAGGAAACAATAAACCAAATAAAAAACTCAATAGAAAACATCACCAGTAGACTAGATCACCTGGAAGACAGAACCTCGGATAATGAAGACAAGATATACAATCTTGAAAATAAACTTGACATACAGTGAAGATAGTTAAAAATCATGAACAGAACATACAAGAAATAATGGGACAGCATTAAAAGACCAAATCTAAGATTTATTGGGATAGAAGAAGGCGCAGAATTTCAAACCAAAGAAATGCATAATCTCTTCCATGAAATAATATCAGAAAATTTCCCAAATATGAAAAATGATGTGGAAAATCAAATACAAGAGGCTTACAGGATACCAAATGTACAAAATTTCAACAGATCTACACCAAGGCACATTATAATGAAAACGCCCAACATATGGAATAAGGATAGAATTTTAAAGGTTGCAAGAGAGAGGAACCAGATTACATATAAGGGAAGACCAATTTGTATCTCAGCAGATTTTTCAACCTGGACCATAAAAGCCAGGAAATCATGGAATAACATATTCCAAGCCCTGAAAGAAAATGGATGCCAACCAAGAATCCTATATCCAGCAAAACTGAGCTTCAGATTTGATGACAAAATAAAAACCTTCCATGATAAACAAAAGTTAAAAGAATTTACAGCAAGAAAGCCTGCACTACACAGCATTCTTGGCAAAATATTCCATGAGGAGGAAATGATAACCAACAATGAAAATTTACAGAGAGAGGAACTACACTAAAGGAAAGATCATTCAAAAGAGAAAACTCAAGGTAAACACCAAACACAAACCAAAATGACCGGAATTACAAATCATATTTCAATAATAACCCTGAATGTAAATGGCCTAAACGCACTAATTAAAAGACATAGACTGACAGACTGGATTTAAAAAAAGACCCAACAATATGCTGTCTTCAAGAGACTCATCTCACAGGAAAAGACATCCATGGACTGAAAGTGAAAGGGTGGGAAAAAACATATCACTCACATGGACCCTGCAAACAAGCAGGAGTTTCCATCCTCATATCAAATAAAGTAGACTTCAAACCAAAGATGGTGAAAAGAGATAAAGAAGGTCATTTCATACTTCTTAAGGGAATCATACATCAACAAGACATAACAAATAATGGGGCTTCCATGTATATCAAACAAATTCTTCTCAAATACAAGAATCAAATAGACCACAACACAATAATTCTTGGAGACTTTAACACAGCTCTCTTTCAATCGGATAGATCTTCCAAACAAAAACTTAATAAAGAAACCATAGATCTCAATGAAACTATCAATAATTTAGACTTAACAGACATATATAGAGTGTTCCATCCATCAATGAGC